>BEXV01001259.1:41427-51591 GCA_003118195.1 Hemicentrotus pulcherrimus
TCTGGTGTCTCGAATGTGATGAATCCATACCTGGAGACGAGAGAGAAAACAATGAGTAAGGCATGCTGTTAATGAATGATTCTTACTATTACTACAGAGAAGCCAACTTTGGGAAATCAGAAATAGGGAGGATTTGTAACCGACACAAAATAATGTGCACATAGTGCCCGACACATGTGGCCGGGGTCCCTTAGGGCCCTGGAAGCTCTGGGGTTCTAGATGCTCTCTGGTGCAATCTGAGCCTTATCTTGGAGCAGTTTACATGTGTTAAAGTTAAATAATTCCAACCTTAAAAAAAATCAAACATATAAATTGTACAAAATGCACGATGAATTCCTCTTCCAGACTTCCCAATACACCGTTCCTTGATGTATTCGGTCATACACTTTCTGAGACCATTTCTTGGTCTTCTTTTGCTGATTTTTCCGCCATTTGGAGTCCGTGTCAATATCCATGCATTAGTTTATACGTCAAACTATATCCCAGGGTTGGCATATTTCCCGCTTCGGAGGCTTATTTCCCGGACGCCGGGAAATAAGCGGTATTTACCAGTATTTGCCGCTTTTTACCGGTATTCGGAGGCTTATTTCCCGGACGCCGGGAAATAAGCGATATTTACCAGTATTTACCGCTTTTTACCGGTATTTACCACTTTTACTGGGAAATATATTTTCCACTCACTTGTTCATAGGGAATGTCCAATTTTGAACATGATAACAATGGTGATGACTGCATGAGTATGGTTGCTCTGATGTGTACTATTTTTGTTTTGTGTGTGTGTGTGTGTGTTTGTTCGTGTCCGTTATCATGAAATGCTGGGAAAAATACAGGAAAAAGACCCCAAATATACACCTAATCTAGATATGATGTTCTTCATCAAAGGGAACCAAAACCTTACTTTTATTGTAAAGTTCAAGAATAAGATATTTTAATAAAATCAGTGGAAATTTGATAAAAATAGGGCAAGGAATAAGGAAGTTAAAGCTTTTTTAAATGACTCGTCACTAGAGGGCGATATTCAATTTGATGACATCATTAGTGGAAACTCTCCATGCCTTTTGTACATCAAATTTCACAATACTTCAGTTTTCTTCGTATTTATTTGTGTTCTTGATCCGACTTTAGAACATGTGAAGTAGAATATCATTTTGCATTCTACATGTATACCTTGCTTTCAGGGGAGTAGATTATCTCGGTCACAAGAAAGAAGAAGAAAAAAAAAATAAAATTTGATGTACAAAAGACATGGAGAGTTGTCCACAAATGATGTCATCAAATTGAATATCGCCCTCTAGTGATTAGTCATTTTAAAAAGCTTTAACTTCTTTATTCTTTGCCCAATTTTGTTCAAACTTTCACTGATTTTATTCAAATATCTTAAACTTTACAATCAAAGTACCTTAGTATGAAGGTTTTGGTTCCCTTGCTAATTACCATATTCATGAATACCTATTAATTAGCATATAAACAAAATGCCATGTGTTTGGGTGTGTAGATGTACATGTATGCAGTGTGGATTTTATATGTTTGTGTGTTTCTACAACGCTGCTAATTATTTCAGAACAATATTTTCAGTTGTTGAGGCTAAAAACAAGTAAAATTATTAATAAATAGCATCTTATAATCATATTTCCTGTTTTCTTCATATTAACCGGAAGCCCATTTTATTTATCGGATAGTATTTACCGGTATTTACCGCCGACGTATTTACCGCCCAACCCTGATATTTCCTGAAAAAATCTTTCGCTGCTCTTAATTTGTCTTTTTCGTAGAATTCGGTAGCAGCGAACATAGTGGAATTACTACATGCTGAAGTTAGCAGACAATATTTCTCATTCAATTCGCAGATATATACTGATCAGCACGATTTTGTTTAACAAATTACAGGCATGAAAAGTGCTGTTCATAAAAAACACTGAAAAACTTTCGCAAACCAAAGCGAGGGTGTGGGAGGGGGGTATCCCCCCTTCCACGGTAGGGAAATTTTTCAAATTTGGGGTTCAGAATTGTACAATCTAGTGCATTTTGTTGTGAGATATTTAACCTCATATTCAATGAGAATCTGGATTAAGATGATTCTATAAAACATATGTCATACCCAAAAACAGGCTCTGAATACACATTTTTATCAATGCCATCAAATGTGTTTAATGTGTAATATGTGCAGATCATTTTCATGAGAAGAAAAACAAAAAACAAAAAAAAACAAAAAAATCTAGGATCGGAGGAAAAAGCGGAAATCCACGTATACGCGGAAAATTGTGATGCCTGCAGTTCATAGGCTCTGCAAGATACATACATGACCAAAGTTTGGCAGGAATCCATCAATCGGTTCTTCAGATAATGCGATCACGAGGTATTTTTGCATACATAATGAGCCCTGTGACCTTGACCTTTGACCTTGTGACCCCAAAATCTAATCAGTTCATCGGCTCTGCTGGATACAAACATGACCAAAGTTTGGCAGGAATTTATCAATCGGTTCTTGAGATATGCGATCACAAGCCATTTTTGCATACATAATGAGTCCTGTGACCTTTGACCTTGGATCTCGTGACCCCAAAATCTAATCAGTTCATAGGCTCTGCAAGATACATACATGACCAAAGTTTGGCAGGAATCCATCAANCAATTCAATATGATAACCAGAACGTCAATGACGTAGCGCTCATCCGCATCTCGCAACAACAAATATCGTAAATTTTATGTGGTACACTTTTGAACTGGTCAAAAAATAAAAAAATTAATGCCCTGGAAGGGACATAATTTCATTTCATTTGCATAAAGTACAGTGTACCGTAAATAATCAATGGAGCAAAATCTCACAATTCTGTGTAGAATTTTAGTGTTCCAAATTTAGCTCTACCAGATAAGGCAAACCAAATCAAAATCGGTCAAGAAATGAAGGAGAAGAAGCCTTTTTTGTGATTTCGAATAAATTTGCATAAATTAGCATAGATAATAAATTTCACATTTCTGTGTAGAAATTTGAATCCCCCTCCTAGCCCTACCATATGAAACAATCAGAATCAAAATCGGTTGAAAAATAACAAAGATTTGGAGTGTGGTGAGTAGTGAGTAGTGAGTAGTGCACATGTGCAGCAAAATGAAATCGTACAGAAAAAACTTATTTCAGAAAAAGTGTACATTTCGCAAGAATACAGTATAGTATTAAATATAAAGCCTGTAAATTGTCTATACTCTCCTCTCTTACATCCCATTGTATATTTTCCTGTTAAGTCTAGTGGAATACACAGAATGAATCAATTGATTGATGATCAAATTTATGTTAGATAAACCATCAAATCTCTGACAAGCATTTGAGGTTGCCACTAGCAACCTCTGTCAGTTATAAAAGAAGAAGCTGCCCTACTGACTTGCATTGTTTTGACAGGGTCCATCTGTCTCTTGGCATTATTAAGTGCCTTGCTGATAGACTGCTCAGGAGAGTCAAGAAAGCTTGGGGTCAATGACCTCTGATGGCATTACAGACAAGCTGGGAGGCTGCATTCCTTGTACACAAGCAATGATCTAGCAGTCTCTAGTAGGAGTACAGACGTTATACAGACATGGTCATACAGTACTGTGACTCATTCATTCATGTACTATGAATATTTATGGGTTAGGGTGTCTACTGTCTACAAGTATGAATATTATATGTATGTGATGTGATTCAATTACACTACAGACAACATCATGATACACTACACTACATGCCCCTCCCTCCTACATGTAAACATACTTGTGCAATGAGCATATTGCATGTCTAACACAAGGGCAGGAACACACATGTACATACTAGATTCAGATTTAATCCAGCAGACACTTTCCCTCATGAAACAATTCCACGACCAGTATTCATGATTTTTGTAACTAACGGTGTAGAAATGGCACCTTTTTGCCGCAGAAAAAATGTCAAAGTCGGGGGTGCGGTTTATACATGGTACACCCCTAAAAACAAACAAAGAGTAAGTCAAAACCAGCACAAATTTGCACATATGGGACTATGAACGGTACAATAACTATACCACTATGGTACAGGACATTTCCCACACATTTTACCGTCAATTTTATCTTGCATTGTTGACATGAAGACGAAAATAATCTTCCAAAAACAACATTGCAAAAGTAAAAGAAGGGGCCGTTTAACGGACCTGCCGCGAAGCATCCAGCACGCGAGGTCGCCATTTTCAATCCATTTCAATGTATGCATTACAAAAAACTGCAGGTTATGGCATCGGTGCGGAATGGCCGAGTGGTCTAAGGTGCTGGTTTTGGGTCCCACTCTACATATGTTCACAAGAGATCGAACCCCACCTTCGTCAAAAAAACAATTTTTTTTTTCCTTTTTTAAATATTTTTTTTAAAGGTCATATTCGGGGTGCGGTTAATACACGAGGTTGGTTTATACAACGTTAAGTAATGTTAAAGGGAAAAATCCATTGTGGCATCAAGTTGGCTTTTCTTTATACTTTCATTAAACTGATTCTTTAATTTCTTTTATATTCTGTTTTTAATAGAACCACCATATTTTGAAGGTGAATTTCCTCTTTAAAGATATACATATACTTTGGTCAAAAAATTACTCACCCTTTCGATACTCCTGCTCTATCTGCAATAATCTTGGCCTCTTTGACATGACCAAAGGCCGAGAAGAAATTACGGAGCTCTGCGTCGCTTGTCTGCTGAAAAGTAAAATTCCAAGATTGATTAGTAAACTTAACTTGGGTGAATATCATCACGCCTACTACATTTGTAGATGCCTCTTTCTTTGAATCTTAAAGGTGCAATGTCATTCATTTCATTTTTAACTTGTTATAAACAAGTTTTTGATATTTTACACAATTAATGTAGGGTATACTGTACTTTGTACATGCATGTGCAATACACTCAACTCTAAACTCTAAATTTAAAGGACTGCCAGGCCAGTGCTTTACATATTATATATCCAGGTTGTGTCAACAGGATTCCAATGCCTACACATTTCACTGAATGTCAAGTTAGAGTCGCTACCTAGTAACGCTCCTTGCTAGTACCCACATGTGTACACACTACGTCATAGAGCAAGCAACAAACATTCCAAAAAAGACTTGCCTATCAACATGTACATGTACATTACATGTATAATCTATAATAGACAATGTAGGACAAACAAACATAGGAACAGGGCATACAAGGTTTAACTTCAAATTGGACTCATATTATAATCTTCTCTCCACGTTCTAATTCTCCTATCCCTTTAATACAAAAATACATGAACAGCAGCTCTGTTCCATAAAAAGGATTGAAAACAGGGCATTTCATGTATTAACTTTTTGGACATTGACTGTTGAATGTATTGGACCTACATGTACAATGTACCCCTGTATGCAACAGACCCATGTCCAGCCCTGTTTTAGTTACTTTCTTATTCTTGGTCCAATTTATATCAAACTTTTTCTGAATTTTCTGCTTCATGCACATGAACTTATTAAAAGGGTTAGGGTAGAATCGCCCTTTAAGTTATCTGAGGCATATTATTACATGTACATGTACATGTACATGTACCATCTGTAGATCTACACATGCACATGTGTAGGGTGGAAGTTAGAAGCTTGATTTATGTCAGAATTTGGACTGCAAAGTAATTGTGACTGGACTGTATATTAATGTAGAGCCATTCGCAACACGAAAGTGCATTCCATAGGTTAATATCTACCCCTGATAACACTCCATCACACATTTTCACATACGCGTATATGCGTGAGTGGGATGTGTATCAAAGCGACACAAATACTTCAAAGTTTATACATAACATACACTCTATGCAACAGTGCAGTAACCAATTTGAAACACAAAGAAAGGACAGCTACAACAACAACTAAAATGTTATGATGGGTTCATGGGCATGTTTAGTCTATGCTTTCAGACCTCCTCAGTGCAATTAAAGACAAACTCAAACTACCGGTACTCATAATTTCTGCACAAAATATAAAGTGATTTGCTAGGTCTGGTACTTAAAAACAAATTGATAAAGTAAAAGTAGACTATATCAATGTTGCTTGCTCCTTAAATGAGGGATCAAAAAAATGATTCTTATGTTTTAACATGTGTTTTTTCTCAAGTTCTCTCACTTGTATATTTTGTTAGTGTCAATTTGTCAAAAGGTTACATCAAGGTTACTTGTATTGTACATGCATGCATGACTTCTCAATGTATTTTACATGTACAATAAAAGAATATTAAAAAAGGCATTGAGGGGGGGGGGGATAATCATTATCACACTGAAAATATGATTTTTGTTCAAACAAATACATGTACACACTGTAGGGTCTGCAAAGGAATTATACCCACTCCATAGGGATGATACATGTACATCAAGGTCACATGCTTGTCCCTCTCGTTTTGATTGATACTACATGTACCTTACACAGACTCAATGCCTCATTACAACAAAACATTGGACATCACCCTCACACACACTGAAGCCAGGGAAAGAGACATTACATTCCATTTAGTATGAGTGATTTCAAGTAGGGTGTTTAAGACTGGTGTTAGTGTTTAATAAACACCAACACCAGCCTAAACACCAAAATGGAAATCAGCTGGTGTTAAGGCTTTGACCTCTGAATATCGTCAACTTCCAGGAGCTAGTGTTATAGAATTTGCAAAATTGTCGTCTGCTGAACCGACCTTTGTGGCTGGTGTTAATATTTTACGTACAAATTTCCTATACACTAACACTAGCCCCCTAGGGATTAAGCAAATGTTGATTTCCAGTTCGGTGTTAGTGTTGTAACTGCACACAGTCAACACACGAAAAACGCCAATTTATTGTTTGACAATCAAATAAAAATATGTGAAACAGGTAAGTCATATATATTCTTTTGTGTAAAATGAGTCATTTTATAAGACCAGAGAAATACATGTACACTGTAGGTGTAAATTTATTCTGTACTTTTCATGATATCTTTAGTATTTGATGGACTTTTTTTTAATCATCGTCATGAAATCAAGTATGTGGTGACGTCACAGCTGGTGTTAAGTTATCGATTTTGATATCGGTATTGGGCTCTTAATTTCATCAGCAAATTTTTTGCTTGATTTAAGAGCTCTTGACTGCTCTAAACACTTACACTAACACCCAACTTGAAATCACTCAATGAGGAAGCTCACAGATTATTTTTCTCCTTTTAAAGAACTCAACCTTCTCTTAATAGGGTCTCCTAACAAAGATTGTGTGGTTAGACCAGCTACTCCAAGCTCACAATATGCTTGCTCATCTCCAAGTGATTAATATTACCTTACACAGACAGATTCATGCCAGATGCCTCATCATAACAAAACATTGGACATCACCCACACATGTACATGTACTACACACACTAGTGCAAGGGTATTACATGTAAGAGAGATTACATTCCATGTCCGTGTCACAAGAATGAAAAAAGTTCACATTTATTTCCACATTAAAAAAAACCTATCCTTCTCTTAATAATAGGGTCTGTTAACCAAGACTGTACGCTAGACCAGCTACATGGGGGTCATACTTCAAGCTAACATGCTTGCTCATCTTTAAGTAATTGATATTATTACCTTACACAGACAGATCCAATGCCGGCTCATCACAACAAAACATTGGACATCACCCATACACCCACACACACTAATGCAAGGCCAAGAGAGATTACATTTTATGTCCATGTACAAGAATGAGAATGTTCACAACTTATTTTCACCTTAGTTACTAAGGCCAAATAAAAATTAAAAAAACATGTTTAGCGTCCTGCCTTTTTGAAAAATAGGAAAGAGGAGGCCCCCTCTTTTTTTTTTCTTCTTTCAAAATGGCCACTCAGTACATTTCCCTGACAGTCGGGCTATTTTTCAAGATGGCCACTGGCATTTAAAAAAAAAAAATTTAATCAGAAAGAAAAAAGATGGTGGCCCCCAAAAGGAAGCGGCAGGGAAGCTAAACATGTTTAATGGCCTAAGGTTTGCTAACAAAGATCATGTTGTACAGAACATAGGGGTTGTACTTCCAAGGTTACATGCTTGTTTTAATTGATTTTACCTTCACACAGTTAGATTAACTGCCTCATCACAACAAAACATTTGACATCACCCATACATACTGTACATGTACATGTACATTGATCAAGAAAAAGAGGGTTTACCTAATAACATTCCATTACATACATGTACATGATACACGTATGTTTGTTCCTGCAGATTTCTTCTGTAGCGCAGAAGATATTTTGTGTCCATTTACACAATGGAACAAATCAATACAAAGATAGAGTTGAGTTCTGGTCATGCCGTTGCATAATGAAAGAAACGGTGTGGAACCGATCAGAAAAGGTTGATCATCTAGCATATAAGTATTGGTGTGTACTGCAAGGTTCTGGAATCATCAGAATGATAACAAAAGTGGCCAAGTCTTGGTAAAGTTACACGCTTTGTATACAGAAATATTTGTATGGGACTACACAAACATGTGGCATAAAAATCTGTCCCGATTGTTATGCTGTTTCATGCCATATTTAGAATATGAAGGCATTTGAAGACAAGAGCCATGCTTTTTAGGTAACATTTTTATCTGATGTTGTTCCACACTTGCACGATAACAATGATAATGCTCACAAATTATTTTTCACCTCTTCCCAGAACTCAACCTTCTCTTTAATGCTAAAAATTTCAAAGCACTCAAAGAAGAAAGGTTTTAAGTATTGTAATGTTGTTTATGTTCGTTACCATGACATTTTTAACTTGTGCATGAAGTCAGGACTATGGACACAGCTGAAAGGTAAGATTCAGGTAAAATTAGAATGACCCACATTGTATCACCTACAATGTACATGTACATGTACATGTATCTTTTGTTACAGAACCTTTTATAATTGTACACTTATCATTTTCATAACACATTTTAATATTGTAAATGCTTTAATACCATAAAACACTAAACTTCTAAACTCACATTAAATGCAATTCCACCGACGAATATCCTGTTTGGAATGATGGTTCCATATCTTGGTGCATTCGGTGCACCGGTTACTGGAGAGGGGGCTTGTGAGCTGCCTGCACTCTCAAGGGTTGGCTACAGAAAGAAAGAAGAAAACAAATTAAAGGAAGAAAATGTTTTCATTTGAGGGAAATGAAATATTCAACTTTGCCTCCTCCTTCTTAAAATCTTCCTTCTTTTAATTATTATTCTCTTCCTCTGCGTTTATGCTCAATTTTGAAGGCAGAATGAGCGGTTTGAAACTCTCATCGTAATAGCTGTGACAGTTCCATCTACATGTGTAACATAGAAATTATCTTCATTTTTTAAAGAGTTTAACCCCCAGTTTATCTAGATCTAGGTGACTATGATTGAATGGGCAGGCTTGAAAAAAAAAAGAAGCAAGAGCCAAGAACTAGAAGTAGACTTCTAGACCTAGATCTAGAGTCTAGACTAGATTTCTACTAGATCTAGATCTACATTGTAGTTCAACACAACTTCTCTGGCTCTGCTCATCAGGGCAGAATTTCGCGAACCTGTTACAACTATAAGTACAAGTTCCTCAACATCCCATTGAATTTGAAATGTGTAACAACATGTGTTTTAATGACACAGTCACACAATTGGATGTCGGATCAGGTTTTGCCCAGGTGAAGGTTGACTTGAAGAAATATAAGCAGCATCCAAGGACCCAGACCAGATGGTACTTTTATCGCTAGGGACCTAACTTACAGGACCGTAAAGCCTAAACTATTTTCGCTTACCGGTAGTCAAGTTTGTGGACCATTCACATTGGCATTGACATTACGTCATTAGGCCTGGATCTAGACTCTAGACTCTATTGTGTTTAATTGTGGAGTGCATGATCTTCCTGGTTCCTAAAGAAGTAAAATAATAATTAAAACATCAAAATTTTACTTCTAGACTCTAGATCTAGATCTGTAGATCTAGACTAGTTAGATCTAGATCTATAGAAACAAATCTAACGTTGCGTTTGTACCAAATTTAAATGGCAACACTGACATCATTGTCATGTCTACACAGCCCAGGCCAGGCCCAAGGCCCAACCAAGCAAGCACTGTCACCGTCACTACCATTGACACCACTCTCGATGGTCTAGAAGTCTACATGTATGTACAAATATAATGCACTCCATGCATTCACACATCTTCCTATTGTATTTG
>BEXV01001259.1:98702-113282 GCA_003118195.1 Hemicentrotus pulcherrimus
CCCTTTCCTTAGTCACACCGCCATTGATTCCAAACCGACTGTATGGCTCAGGGCCATTGGGATAATGGACATTTGTTGTTATTAATAGTAGTAGTAGTAGTATTAGTGGTAGTATTAGGCCTAGTATCATTATATTTTTCGCCATTTCAACATACAAATGGAAGTAAAGCAAGATAGTACACCGTGAAGAAAATGAATAATGGTTGAGGTCCAGATGCCTTGGAAAGGGAAAGTGTAAAACTAATAACTGTACCCCTCGGGCTTTCGGACTCACGGCTGCTTTCGGTCTGGTGTCAGTCCCTTCGATCCGGTGTCGGTCTGACGTTGGTCTCTTTGGTCTGGTGTTGGTCTTATTGGTCAAGTGTCGGTCTGGTGTTGGTTTCTTTGGTCTCTTTGGTCTAGTGCCAGTCTGATGTCGGTCCCTTGGTCTAGTGTCGGTTTGGTGTAGGTTTCTTTGGTCTCTTTGGTCTGGTGCCGGACTGATGTCGGTCCCTTGGTTTAGTGTCGGTCTGGTGTAGGTTTCTTTGGTCTCTTTCGTCTGGTGTCGGTTTCTTTAGATTGGTGTTGGTCTGGTGTCCGTCTCTTTGGTCTGGTGTCAGTCAGGTGTCGGTCTCGTTGGCCTCTTTGGTCTCTTTTGTCTGGTGTCGGTTCATGTCTGGTGAGTTTCTTTGGTTTGGTGTCGGTCAGGTTTCGGTCTCTTTCTGGTCTCGGTCTGGTGTGCTTTCTTTGGTCTCTTTGATCTAGTGTCTGTCTTCTGGTGTGACTGAAGTATAACTCAGTTTATAGAACAAGATAAGCGAGGAAATAAATATAGTTACACGAAACTTTGTTCTCAATAATAATAAAATATGTATCAGTTTTATTTTATTTACTCAGCGATTGAAAAGAGTACTCAATCTGTTTACTATGAAACTCCACTGCTTCAAGGCCTAAATGTTCCTAAATCATGTACATCCAAATTCATCCATATCTAAAGCAACGAATTATTTCAAGTACCAGAGAATCTTATGGCACTTTGTATCTACATGAGTAACCAAGACGATTTGTCAGAATGTCATTAGAAATGTATGTACATGTATATTATAAAGCCATGAATGCCTAGACACTTAAAATCATTCTGTGGCCAGGATAAACTTTACTCTTCAATCCATTTCTTTTAAAATGCAACCAAAGGAGATTAATCTTTTGAAACCGCTTAATATCACTTTTAAAGTTACTACATATTCACCGAAATTCAAATGGCAGAACCACGATATTACTTGGCAAGTTTATACGAAAATAAAGACCTTTTTTGCATTGAAAACAATTTCGTACACTTCTACAAATTCCATGCACGCATGCAGTTAGAGCTAAACTTTAGTACTGGTAATGCGATTGCATTGTGAAGGAAAAGGTGTGGAATGGATCAGAAACAGTTGATCATGTAGCATGTAAGTATTGGTGTGCACTGCAAGGGTCTGGAGTCATCAAAATCATAATAAATTTGACCGAGTCTTGGTAAAGTAACAAGCACTGTACACAGAAAGCTATATATGGGACAACACACATGGTGTCGGGGTTGGTACTACCTTGATTTCCTTGTCTTTCTATGCTCATTACTCAGCCAGTATACATTTTCTTCCAAAATTGTTTGGCACGTGTTAATTTATTTGTACTCTTGAACATTCAGTGTAAGTTTCATTTGATTCTGTGAAAATTAATTTTCTTTTTTTACCAGTACTAGAGTTTCTCTTTAATTTCCCATTCATTGGGCCGAACGGACCATTAACTAAAACGAGATTGCGAACAAAAGAGGGCAATCCTCCTAATACAATAAAGGTGCTGACAAATTTGCTCTCGAAGAGTTCATTCACTGCTTTGAAAAATTATTAGAAAGAGGATGAATGAAAGACACCAATCATGAAAATAAAAGGTGATTATTGGGGACGATTATAATAGGTCACGCTCTAAATATTTTCAGTGCTAAGCGAGTAGGCGTCATTATGTTCAAACTACAGTAGAATCAAGTGTACACTATTCATCTCAATACACCAGTCCAGAGAAAGCACGTCACCAATGACCCCAAATTAAAGAGATTTAGAATAATCACTGTCAAAGTGATGGAGGTGCTTCATGAATACCATTTATTTGCCCTCTTGGAAAGAAAACCACAGAATTCAAAGTCGGCGCATGAATTGATAACGATCCCATAACCTTCATATACACTTATCATAAGCTTCGATGGCTTTTAGAGTTTTCTACAAATTAAATGACCTTCGTCTGCCTATGCACAGATATTATGTCCGAACTGGCTAATGCATAATGATATACAATTTAATATGAAACATGACTGTATGCATTTACAAATTTCGTTTGTATGGCACTGCATTGTAACTACATAATAAAACAATATTTTGATTTGAATTTAACATGACATAGGGATAAATCATTAACAATTCCAAATGATCATAACTTATATGTTAAAAGGTTGGGTTAAGTTGTCATCCACCCCCTCCCACACACACACACCCGTATATTTATATACACCGCACCCTTTCCCTCACACAAACCCACACAGTTCAACTGAAGCTATACAGTATTCAATGCTCCCCATTAGATTGAATGAAACGGAAGAATGATTGTGATATACAGCCTATATAATGTTTAAAATTTTGACGTTTCGTCTTAAAAATACAAATTGCCTTCTTTTTAGCAAAACATATAAAAATCACGAGATCGTGCCAAAAAATAGTCGAAATTGCATCACGATCACAAGGACTTTTGAAAATTCAATTCTAGGGAATTTCAAATACCCTGCTGTATTATATCCGATAGGAAATCAGATTCTGATTACGTAACGTGATGTGATGTAAAAGGAGGCAGTGAAAGTCACACTGATCGGAGACAGCATTGTCGATGACGACAAAGATGATGACGAAGACGATGGCAATGATGACGTCAGCAAGTCACACTCATGGAAGACTTCATGGTTGATGATGACGAAAACGATGGCAATGATGACGTGATGACGTCAGCAAGTCACACTGATTGAAGACAGCATGGTCGATGATAAGGAAGACGATGGCAATGATGACGTGATGACGTCAGCAAGTCACACTGATGAGAGACAGCATGGTTGATGATGACGAAGACGTTGACGATGTCAATGATGACACGATGACGTAAGCAAGTCAAACTGAAGGAAGACAGCATGGTCGATGATGAGGAATACGGCGGTAATGATGACATGGTGACGTCAGCAAGGTCAAATTTAAACTTCATCTGATGACCTGAATCGAGCTGGCACAAGACGATACAACGCTAAAAGATAAAGATGAAAAATGGTAAAGGTAAAGGAACGTGTTAAAGGGGTCAAAGCTTTTGATTTTTTTTCCCTCAAAATGGTGGTCATACTTTTAACATACTGGAATAAACTTCTGTAGTGTTGGATCCGAACCTGTTGATAAGGCGTGATAAGGCCCTAGTAATCTCCATCGGATTCAGATCAGGTGTGAATAAATTCCATGAAACAGGTTTGTTTCTAATTTGTTTAATTCAATCCATATTCAGACATGCAATCAATAATATCGTAGAGAGAGAAAAAAAAAAGCTCGGCGTCCATGGGCGGATCAACATAAGAAAAATGGCTGCGCCTCACCCCTACTGAACCCACATTCCCCAAAATAATGATGATGATAGTCATAATAATAATTAATATGATAATTTAGAAAATATAAAAAATAAAAATTATTGGGACAAAAATGAAAATAAATAACAAAATGATAATAATAATACATTTGTAAAAAATATTCTGTATTAATACCAAAAATATGATAATGAAATATTTTTATTTTGTTTAAAGAAATGATAGAAAACAAAAATAGGCGCTGCGTGTGCAACACGCTATCCAGATATCGTGATTTTTAACTACCCCATCCCATAAGACAATCCTTGGCACGCCTTAGACTCTCTGTTGATCAAAGAAAATCAAATAATTACTTGTCATAAAGCAAGTGACCTCAAACTAATGTCAGTTTATTTCATTCGCGACTCTGGCTGACTAAAGATCGAATGACTCATATTTATTCGACTTGTGACGAAAACCAGTTCGCAAATAATTCTGTCTACGTTCGACCTAAATAGTTTTTTTTATAGAAGTAAAAGGGACAAAAGGAGTATGTTGAGCATGATGCTGTTGACGACATTAACATTATAGTTCATTCGGGTGACGGGTAAACATTGATATTTTCTCACATGTCTTCAAGTTTTCAGCACATTGTTATCCTCAGTCGGAGAAATGAAAATAAGCGCATGCATTGGTTTATACCCAACATGCATTATGTTTGTGTATAAATGATATTCAAACGTTTGCTTTCATTGTTGGAGTTCTCCTCCTTTTTCTTCTTTTCCTGTTCTTCTTCTTCTTCTTTTTCCTCTTCTTCTTCATCATCTTCTTCTTTTTTCTCTCTTTCTTCTTCTCATTTTCCTTTTTTCTTTTACTTCTTCACCTTCTTTTCCCAAATCTCGTTCTTTCTCTTCTTCCAAGTTCTCCCTCATCTTCTTCCTTTTTACTTTCCTTCTGCTCCTTCCTCTTCTTCTCCTCCTTATTCTTCTTCCTAATCTTTTTCTTCTCCTTCTTCTCCTTTTCTTTTTCTTCTTCCTTTCTTCTTCATCAGTCTTTGCTTCGCTTTAACAAGACATAATAATATCTTCACACTGGTTTTCATTCCTGGTATGTATCTACAATGTCTACGGAATATATAAACATCACATGAATAGAATTGTAAAACATGTGTACATTCACGTTTGTATGTAAATAGATATGCAACCGCATTCAAAGCGTAATAATGAAATCAAAGTTCATTGCACAGTGTTTAACACCCACAGGTGTTTTTCAACACAAAAGAGAGTAAATATATTGGGGTGTGAATAATTTCGGAGTTTTGACTTTTCTGAATACATAATAATGTTACCTCACTTTGAGGATTCGTTTAATGCATTTGATACTAAAGATGTGCACAGGCAAATATGAAGCCGACTGAATATGCGGCGCCAGGCCATTGCATCAGCTGATTCTTTGAATTCAAAGAATGCATTCATGCCCGTTGGACATTAATGCGTCATTTCACTGACGTAGGAGTGCACCAGAGGCTGGCGCGGTTTTTGACGTGTCCTTTTGTCAAGGTGCTGTCGTACGAAATATAAATGGGACATGAACAGGGCAAATATTTCATTGAATTACTGGTGTATGGACTAATTATTGTCTTCACTTCCTTGATTATCGCAGGGAATAACGCAGTGGAAAGAACGCCTCATGTGCAACGCGCATCAGCTATCAGGTATATCATTGTTTCCGACATATCCTAATACCTGTGTTATCAAAGCCAATTTGCCTGTTTTCATAATCATTTTATCCCCTGATTCAATTTCTCAATGATTTTTTGTTTGTTCATATGCCTCCAAGATAATTGTTGTATAGAAATGGACAGACATATTACATCAGAGATGTTGAGAATTTTGGCACATACAGATGCACGAAGAAAATATTGCTTATTCCTTAGTGTATACACGATGGGAAATTTTAGAGATGTTTACAAAAGCAAAAGAAAGGAAAACAAAACCGAAAAGATTCAAGCAATATATGCAAGGTCATGTGAGATGCCACAAATAAATTTCATTAAAAAGTTTTTAAAATGTCACTCATTGAAAATGTTTTTGTTTGATCGTGTTTGTATCATGTTTATTCAACCCGTGACGAATATTCGCAGGAAAAACAACACTGTTTATTTTTGTTGACAAACTAAGCAATACATGTTTTCTTTGGGATTGTTGGGATGTTGAAAAAGTACAAGTTTGATTTGGGGTCATGAGTTTTCTTTTCGAATGACGTTAACGTTTTGGTAGAATATTTCACAGTCGTTCAATTTTTCATTGCACACCCCCTAAATAAAAGGTGGTACACATTAATTTTGTGATTGTGGACCTCATGCGGGTGCAGGGGTGGCGGGGAGAGGAAGGTCTTGGAAAACCAGATTCAAATTTTTGATCAAAAGAGCGCCTGAAAATATGATAACGCTTAAAAAAGAAATTATTGGTCTTTTTATTTGTTTCATTTTCTCTCATTTTTTGTAACCGCACCTGCATCAGACACACCGACTGATACAGTGACTTTCATTAAAACATGACTGCATGATATTGACTGCATCACAACCTTATCGACTTTTATCGCTCCAAATCTAAATTAAGATTTGACTACATGCTGATCACGCCGAGAGACTTTAATTCTCGTACAAACTTCATGAACATTGAACAAAAATTAAATAGCAAAGTTATGAAAAAAAGACAATCGCAAATACTTGCCAAAAGCCAGCCCGAGGTACTTTTTAAAAGCCATGCGCAGGGCGTAGTATTTGTATGTGCAAACATGACAATGTCATACCACGTAATCCGAACATAATTTCTACAGGCAGTCCACAAGGCTTTGATATCTTGAAAGTATTTGGGATCATGTTATAATCTAATTTCATGACGATATAAATACCTGACCGTCTGCCGCCTTGACAACACCCCCGACATCTCCATCCCTTGAAGGAAGGTGAGAAGGGCAAATAAGAAAAGAAGTCCTTGCTCCGTATCCATTCCATACCAAAAGGGAAATCGTAGCAGCGAAACACGAGATCGTTCACGACTTCGTTCTCCCCGTCGCTTCCCGAGGACCGCTGCCACTCTCCGATGCCTCTCTCCGTCTTAGTGCCTGTAACGTTAACAGGTAATCGGACACAATCTCATGACAAAGTGTGATCTCAAACCTACATGTAAAATGTATATGTTATATGTGATAATTAAACATCGTTCTAATCCTCGTTTACATCTTTATCATCATCAATAACAAAAATTTATACATCACCACGATGATGAAAGAAAAAAAATAATGATCATTATCAAAACCACCATCATCATTAATTAAGATGTAATGATCATCAAAATCATCATCATCACTATCTCCACCATCATCATTCTCACCATCCTGTGAACACAATCTCACCATCACAATCTCATCATCAGCATCGTCATCAACAACAACAGCAACAATTTCACCATGATCACTACCATTATAAGCACACGACATTATCATCATTACCACCACCACCATCATCATCATCATCATCATCATCGGCATCAACATCTATGCCATCATCGTTTTTCTCACCTGGTATCGTGTTATCCAGCACGAATCCAAAGAATCCTCCCACGAACATACCGGTCTTGAGTAGTACAACTATAATCAGGTCCAACTCATTCACACCTAACACAAGAAAACACAAATCAGAAACAATTTAGAGCTGTTGGTGCTTAAAAGTATCAAAGCTGAACTACCTAAGTTTGAACTTGAAAGAGGGTCATTTTCTTCTGTAAATGAACGAAATGCTTTATACATTTCATCAAGGAACGTTTTAATTTAAACAAAAATTAATCTGAAAATTCCATTTAAATATTTCTTGTAAATGATTAAGGATGATTCTTGAATGATCAGTTAATTAATGGGGATACTAATCAATTTGTATTTTACCTCTTTATATGCTTGTGTATATAAGTATTTTGTTTTTGATGCTGTTATTTTTTGTATTACCAAACAGGGCCTCATGGAAGGCCACCAAATTGGTGATATGTGCCACCCTGTATACATATCAGAAATAAATAAATAAATAAATAAATAAAGGAGGCCTTTTGTTATAAGAGATGTAGTGAAACCGTGCCTCGTGAAATACTATTTATTTGTAATAGGTTGGTATGTTTGGTAAGGTTTAGGATTGGAATGAGAGGACATCTTGTTTATGATACGATTTACAAGGAGACAAGTAATTAGCGAGGGGGTAGTTTCTTCCATATTATTGAAACAGGAAAAAAAACATCGGTGAGAACATGAAGTATAATGTGACGAAAAATATCTCGCGAGAAGGGAGCAAATAATCTCTTACCAGTGTTAATGTATTGATCATTAGTTCCTGACTTCACCCAATTAGGTATACACAAACCCATGAATAGAGAGAAGCCAAGGATGAAGAGGTTTCGTGATGAGTTGAGGTCAACGAACTGTAGGTTGGATAATCCTACCGCTGCCACCATTCCTGGAAATAAATGAATGAATAAATTAATTAATTAATGAAGTAAATAAACAAATACATAAACAAAATATAGTGTTAGGCAATCAGTTGAATTTAATTAGTATAAGTTTGGTACTAATGGAGAAAACATTATCCTGGTTTCAAAAGAAAATGACATGAATTTTCAAGTCTGCAAATGATTTTTGCCAAACGTTTTTTGATGGAAAATGTCATGTATAATAATCAAAGGACTGAGCAAGGAAAGATAATAAAATCACCCTGACCTTGTTCCGACTAACATGCATAAGACGTGGTCTACTTAATAAGCGTAAATAAAAAGGTGAGTTGTAGATTTCAATGAATGGATCTTTTTCACGCCAAGTTTCCGTTACTTCAATAGTTTTTTACAGGTACAGAAAACACAACTTATGGATGGCAATACGTTTAGAATTATTTCAAGTCATCTTTTTTTTCTCGAAATAAAATTCTATACTTGTGCATCAACATGAGATTTATGTAATAGATTTATGTAAAAGAAAGATGTCTACGGACGGTGCATCGACTGGTTCGAGGGGGAATTCCCAAAGGCAACAAATACTGAATTTCACTAGCTCCTTTGGTTTTGTCGTCAACTTTACAAGATAAACATATTTTGAATATATATATATATATATATATATATAAGACAGTTTTCCGAATGAATTCTAATCCCCCAAAACTGCGGCTTTGAATCAGTAATTGTTAAATATTTTCGAAACTTAAGAATCATTATTTGTTTAAATCATGACTCCATGGTTGCATATCAAATAAGTGATACTAATTGCATATTGATTCGGGTAGGCCTACTGGCAAGGCTTGACATGCTAGCGATGAATTCGTTAAAACAAACGGGGAAATTATTGCATTCCGAATTACCTCAGAAGAAAACAAAAGTATGCCTACCAAACATGACGCAAAACATGCCCCCAACGATCGGATCAGGAATCATGACAAAGATGGCGCTAAACTTGGTGAATGTTCCGAGAAAAATCATGATCAAAGCTCCATATTGAATCACACGCCGACTACCGACCTAACGATGGTCAAAGAATTCAAAGAAAAACGGGCAAACAAATAAACGAGAGAGAAAGCCATAAATGTACCAAATGAAGCTAATTCAAGGTAGGTGAAAGTAGACTGACAAAAAAGGGGAAGGCGAGAGTTACTTCTGGTGTACAAATGAAAGACGGGAAAGGGGGAGGGGGAGGGGGGTGCCCCCTCCAGCCTGAAATGCATGTATATAGCCTGCATCAAAACAAATTCACATCTATTTTTCAAAAAAAGCATGGAAACCTTTCTCTATTTCCAATAGTTTTTGAAAATGTTTCCATTCTGTCGACTTTTGGTTCAGAACCTATTCTATTTTCAATCAGAAATGTCTTTTTTTTTATCAATCTTTTAGATACAAAGATTTCTTTTTGCTCGTGTATCATCAATAATCACATTTTCCTTATTCACAGTAATTTCATAACCAGAAATATATACCTTTGTAATGCCGATGGCGCCGATATTTTCGCTGTACGATGTAGTTCCATTTCCCGATCCGATCATCCCTGCGATCAAGCATGAAATACCTTCTATACCTATCCCACGATTCACCGCGTGGTTGGGAGGGGGCGGGGCTCCGGCTAGACGTGCGCATGCGTAGTAGTCGCCCACGGATTCGATCATGGAGGCTATGACACCGGCGAGCATGCCGAAGACTCCGGCGACAGTGACGGTGGGAAGACCCCATTGACCTGCGGGTGGGTGGAGACAGGAGTCGGAAAGTATGAATATATTCATCTACTTTAAATACCATTCATCCATGCAAAGTTATTGAAACTTATTGAAAGAACTAGCTACCTATACTAAACTTCACAGCCTTTCAAAAATCTAGTGACATTTTTGCTTCCAATTTCATTGAGTTGCTTTTGTTTGTGAATGATTGAATAAAATCTTCCATTGACATAATGACTGATGTGAGAACTTGTATAATGCATCATACAGACGATAAAGTATTGACGATAGAGGAGGGAGGGCAAAGAAACATGAAGAGTGAGAAAAAGAGAGAGAGAGAGAGAGAGAGAGACACACAGAGAGAGAGAAAGAGAAATAAAGAAAGAGGGAGACAGACAGAGAAAGTAATCAGAGGGGTGGAGAAAAAACTAATGATGTAGGAGTGTAACTGAGCAAGAAAACTTCATACCAGGATAAGGGAATCGAAACCACGACGCCTCTTGCAACACTCGAAATCGAGTGTCGGTCCTGGCCTGGAACCCGTAGTCATCGATCTCGGTTGGGAAGACATTCGTCGAGGTCAGGATGGCACAGAAGATCCAAGAGATGAGAATGGCTAAAATCACCTAAATCAGGTCATTATTGAACAGAACGAAAGTGTTATTATATCTTAATTAATCACCAACTGAAAAAATATTTGTTGCAAACAATAAACGCCAGGAAGAATATAACAAAATAGTTCATATCAGTTTAATTGATGGAACACTGATGGTATCATCAACGACCACAACAAGATAAACAACAACAGAGCCCGGATACTTATGAAATGAATTGATGTCATCAGGACGCACTCAGCATTGTGGCATTAATCAATTCGATTATGTGCTGAATACATATTTGAGTAAATAGGGAATTTTAGATTTGCCCGTCGACTGCTTTGATGACTGCAACGTGTGACGTCATTTTAAGGCACTGCGCATGCGTTACATCGTCTCAGTCGGCGATCGAGAATGCGTCAACCTTGATTTTCCTAAATCTAGTACATACATACATACATACATATTGATATTTATATAGCGCCTTTACATGCTTAAGGTACTAATATGCCGCGTGCGCATAAAATATACAGTTCCTCAGGTAGACAAAGGAACATCCCTTCCCTGCTATTATGTAAAAATGTGTAGAACAAGTGTCACATGCATATTCACCTGTTCTACACATGTTTACATAATAGCAGTGAACTAGTGAAGGGATGTTCTTTTGTTGAGGGTAGAATGAGGAACTGTATATTTTGTCCTCTTTCTTTGTCCTTGATGTTCATAGTGTTACTTCTTGCATTGCATGCATGCATATCGTCGAATGCAATCTAAAAGATTTCTAATTGTAGTCAACATGGGCAGTTAGTACGTTGACACGCATGATCAGTCGGCGTTCGTCTGTTCTCGTCCACTCAATCTGAAAGTCCCCAATAGCGCAAGTAAGACTCCAGGGAGCTTCGACTCCGCCTTGCCAAATAAGATAGAATAGCTACTATAAATACTGTAGATGGCGCTAGACCACAGCTGACACCAACATCGTTAATTCATTTCGAGTTTCATTAAGCGTTTTCTCACATGCATGCTAAAAAATATTAACAACAATAGTTAAACTCTACCGCAATAATTCGAAATATCGAAATTTATAGCATAAGAAAAAATGCAATACGTGCATATCATAATAATTGTATCATTTTCATTCAATACACATTTTAACTACCAAAAATAGAGATCAGTTATAAACTCACCGGGAATAATTTGAAGATGAAGACATTTGTTGAGTGACACCCATTTCCATTCTTGTAGCAGTAAAATGGAACTCCGAACCTTGAGATGTACTGCGAGAAAATCGTCAGTAATCCGATAGTCCTGAAGATTGAGAACATGACATGAAATTTCGATACAGGTGACTTTTTTCTTCTTGTGATACATCAAAATAAAGCACTTTTTAGCGCATAAATCTGTTGCAAAGTCAAAAGATTAAACTATAAAGCTTGATAACTTCTAAAAAGGTGTCTGTACGGATTTCAACTAAATTATCAGTAAGCAAAGGTAAATTAATCGCTTGAATATTAATCGAAACTACAGCTCACTCCCTTATTGAAAAACAAAAATACAAAAATAAGCATTTTGGGGAGCCACTAAGCACCCGAGAGAGCTTGGTAAAGGCCGGTGGGATCCCCAAAATCAAACTTCCTTGGAGAGGTTAACGTCAGGGGAATCCTTTATACCCCCAGCCTCCCATTATCTGACAGTCCTGGGTGTTTCACAAAGATCCTAAGTTGAACTTATCTCTAAGTTGGACTTGTACTTTTACCTTAGTTATTTTAAAAGGCATAAAATGTTGATTTAAATCATTCATATTTTCAATTATCATGGGAGATTTCATGTTCTTGATGTGGAATCTTTGAAAAGTCTAAAAAAACATGAATTTTTGCTTTCGGATATATTTTATTTCAAGGCTACAAATGGCTCTCCACAATTTTTAAGTCCAACTTTAGAGTTAAGTTCGACTTAAAATCTTTGTGAAACACCCCAAGGATGCTCCCCTGCTATCGACTTACATGAACGCAATACCCCAGTGCCCGGCTGCAAAATCGGCTGCTTCCTTGAAGAGACCAAGCCCGATGAGGCATATGGTGGGGGTGATGGAGAGAGGGCCGATGAAGCGAAGCATGATACCAATGGTTCCAGTAAAACCGATCAACACCTAGCAACCATATCAAAATAAATTTGATTTAATCCAATCAATTCAGTCTGTGGAAATATAATCCATATTTTTAAATTCCGCAAATATACTTGCAATGTAAACTTTAATTATCAATATACAGAGGCAACGATTTAAGTGTAAGATGTACAACTCAGCAATGTACAAATGCTTGCTCATTCGCTCTCTCCCTCGCAATAAGCTTACAAAGAGAAGAACTTAAATAAGCGATGTAAACAATTAATGCTGTATCTCTCTCATTCAAATCTGAATGTGAATGACGTTATAGGGTTAAAAGGGGGACTCGAAAAAAGGAATGCGATCATGATGCCATCCAGTATCCACCTTATTCGAATTTGAATTCGAACTTGACTGAATTCGAATTCGAAACACTTAATGCCGAAATAAGGTTGCAAATAAGGGGAAGGTCTTGAACGAGAGATGCGACCATAATGTCACCCTGTATCTCTCTGATTCGCTTTAACTAAATTTGAATCACTTAATGACGTAATAAGGTTGCAAATAAGGGGAAAGTCTTGAACGAGAGATGCGACCATAATGTCACCCTGTATCTCTCTTCTTCGTTTGAACTGAATTTGAATCACTTAATGACGTAATAAGGTTGCAAATAAGGGGAAAGTCTTGAACGAGAGATGCGACCATAATGTCACCCTGTATCTCTCTTCTTCGTTTGAACTGAATTTGAATCACTTAATGACGTAATAAGGTTGCAAATAAGGGGAAAGTCTTGAACGAGAGATGCGACCATAATGTCACCCTGTATCTCTCTTCTTCGTTTGAACTGAATTTGAATCACTTAATGACGTAATAAGGTTGCAAATAAGGGGAAAGTCTTGAACGAGAGATGCGACCATAATGTCACCCTGTATCTCTCTGATTCGCTTTAACTAAATTTGAATCACTTAATGACGTAATAAGGTTGCAAATAAGGGGAAAGTCATGAACGAGAGATGCAACCATAATGTCACCCTGTATCTCTCTTCTTCGTATGAACTGAATTTGAATCACTCAATGACGTAATAAAGTTGCAAATAAGGGGAAGTACCTGAAAGAGGGACGCGACCATGATGTCACCCTGTATCTCTCTTATTCTGTCCTGAAAAACCTCGGTCTGGTTTGCCAACTCTTCCATCGAAGCATTTACTTGAAAAGAAAATAATAAATAGATAGAGTGGTTAGAAAAGTAAGATTGTAATCTCGGTTTCTTGTGCACTCTAGATAACATTTTCGAGAAGACTCTCAGACAAGAACGGACCCTAAATCTTTATCGATTTTTTTCCCTACGAAAGAATACTAAACATGAGTTTCGCTATGCAATATTTCTTCACACGATATTGTAAACTGAAAAGAAAAATATATTGCTTATTGTGTAGCCGTACGATGAATTTTCCTAGTCTGAACGAGGTGTTAGAATATGCCTATTGATATCTTACCAGAGGGAGACGGTGGACAAGCCCCTTTCACACTCAAGATGGCAAAAGTGGGTGCTAAGAAAGAGAACGTTCCGCCCTGGATAATTGGTAGTCTGTAGAGAGCGAACAGAATAAAAGACGGATATGATAATTATCAAATAATGCTTACTTTAGAGTGTAAACAAATTTACAGACTTAGAAAAGGGAAACACTCGATGTACATACAATTTACATTTGCATGCTCGTGCCTTTCTAATGTTAACACAACCGAAAATACTATTTTAAAAAGACATTAACCTATGCCACTTTCAATGACCTTGTACCTCACCGAATGAGATGTGTGAACTGGTCGATTCATATTAAATAATTCCAATTAATATTATACGCAGTGCAATGGGGATATCGAAATTGCAATCAAGTTGTTTCCTTGAAAGTTCTTTTGATCTTGTCGTCAAAACTTGTTGCCCTCGTTAGCACTGTTTTAAAATCTGCCCTATCCTAGTTGTCTTTTTAATTTTCATCATAAATGTTGACCCTCAGTCGGTTAACTATAGTCGGCAAAT
>BEXV01001260.1:68842-79513 GCA_003118195.1 Hemicentrotus pulcherrimus
GGGGGGGGGGGGTTAACCCCCAAACACCCCACCCCCTGCATACATGCCTCCTTCATAGATAATCTATGTTTGAGCCATGAGCTCTTTGGTTAGTGAGAGAAAAATACTAGACAATTGTTCAGATAAGTTTTATGAGTTGCTTTAAACGGGAAGTATTGACTGAGTTGAACAGGATTTTCATTTTTAGCACATGAGTTTGTCTAACAAAATGACGTTTTAGATACTTTTGTTTTACCTTTGCAAAATATGATTCATATAATACTATAATTTCTAATTGTATTTCAGGATCTTGTTTACTCTCTGAAGAAAGTCATGGGAACATCAGGTGACTTGGGATCAGGTGACCTGTCACATGACATCGTGGAGAGCTGGACAGAGATGAACGCGGATAATGTTCGCCTTGAGAGGCAGATCAAGGTATCATTACGATCCATAATTCAATTCCAGCAATTAATTGAACCGTTTTGTGAGTCGTCTTGTACCGTGGCAAAATAAGGCTTACAGTGTAAAGATAATGTATATTGGTTGATGTATGATTACATTTTTTTCTGGCTAGATGTATCATATTTGATAGCGTTCTCACCTCTCACCCAATGAGTATTATTAAGAAATCAAACACGTACTTCTCATGATATTGTCAAGACTGAACAAAAGTAGATCAATATTTGTTAATATTTTGCTTATTTTACTTATACTTATTTATATTTGGACTTATGACAAAATATATACTATTTTTGCAATAATTTGTTTGAATGCAATATTGATATAACTATATATTTTTTTTCTGAGTTCGTTTTATAATAAATTTTTGCTCACAATGTCTAAATGTTATTAATGTTATGCAGGACCAAATGAAGATCATCGTTAATTTGGAAGTAGAAGCAAAGTCAGTTCTGGAGAGAATCAAGGTAAATTTGCCTACAACTATTCTAAGAAATACTAACGTTTTCCTAGATAATTAACAGGTCAAAGTGAGAGACTAAAGGACATGATAATTCTGGAGTGTAAACTACGGACATTTTGTTATAGCAAAATCACTTTAGGTACCGCTTACCGTTACACACTTTGGTATATTCACTCTCTGTATCCTAATATTTAAATTCAATAATGGAATATCTAAGTATGCTGGATAAAAGTGAACAATAGAAATATAAACCCCTGTCTGTTAACGTGCAAAAAAATAAATCACTTTATATATCAAACCAAAAATGAATTGAATAAAAAAATGCTTCGTTAAAAAAAAAAAATCCATGGCATTTGGAATGCTTTCCCCTTTGATATGTCTTTTATCATAAATCATCATTTAGAATATATATATATATATTTGTCTAATAATACTAATTTAACATTGAGTTTAAAAAAAAATATAATTTCCAATTTTACTTGGTAGATCTTTGCCATCGATGTTGGAGTTTCCGACGACCTCACGGAGATTCGAACCGTCAAGCTCGTCTCGAAGATCCACACCAAGACAGCTGAACTTCGTCGAGAGATCGAATATATCAGAGAGGAGAGAACACTGTTCAGAGAAGACTCCAACAAAATTCAGGTAAATACCTGTAGGTTTATAATTATTAGGCATTTAGCTACGCTATTCAAACTACACTATATCACAGCGCTTACAATAAAATGCAATATAACAATATAACTAAAAATCATAACATAACATTAAACAAACAAAATAATAGCGAATCAAGTAGAAAATAGGTACATTTTAAGCAGTTTTTTTTTAAAATATGTTAAACCGTCATTACAATGAAATTTACTACTTTCGGGTCAGGTCAATATTAAGGGGAACTATACTTCAAAAAAGTTTTTAGATGTTATGTAGTTCTTCATCAAAAACTGCTTTTACTGACTCTAAATAGTTCGGGTAAACTTTCATTTGTGATCGAAGTCATTTTTAAGAATGTTGTCATTATTCAAGAGAGCGCTTGAGGAAGATATTTGAATATATATTTTGCTTGATCAAGATTCTTGATTTAATTTCCTAATCGAGTAAATAGAGCTTTTGAATCTTGGTAACATCCCAAGGCGGAATGGATGGAGAGGGGGGAACGGGTAGATTGTTGCGTTTGGGAATATTCTTCGGAATTAAAGTCTTAATTACAATGTAATCAATATATATACATTACTGCCTTCTAGGCACTGACCGAGGAGTTAGCTGCCCTGAGAAGAGCCCAAGAAGTCCCTAAGAAGCGATCGAAGAAATGGCGCTTCTTCAGGAAGAAGAACAAAGTTGGCATCGAACATCCAGAGGTATTGATTATAGATTTTAATTACGTCAAGCTCATTTCGCAATATTTATAGCATGATACATGGTAAGTTTTGAAGGCACTGCTCTACTCTTGTAGTAAAAAAACTCCTCACAGTCATTTTCAAACTAAACGCAATAAAACGGACAGCCTTCTAGGAATAATTGCATAACCTACACTTAAGCTTTTTTTGTTCCTACTCATTTTTTAACTGAGCTTTTTTTAAACATAATGATATCGATTATGCTTTGGTCAAAGTATGACAGAAGGCAGATATACACATATATTATGACTCACAAAAAGAATCACTGAATATATTAGAACTTTAAAAATAATTGAATTGCGATATGTCAAAATGCGAAGGAATTTGTTAGTATGATCCATTCTCGTTCGTTATCAATCTGTATACAGTTTGTCTTGCCAATTTCATACTTATGAGTTTATTAATTCGATGTATTTCTTTTATTTATCTAACCGTTGAATACATCGCTCAAAACACGCATTATACCATCAAAAATATCCTTCTGTTCGCCTCCCCACATTCTTACTGTCAACAAATCAAGAGAAGGGGAAAATGACTAAGATCAAGCTCCTTCTTTTTTTTTTCTTCAAAATCTGTATTTATTTTTTAGGCTCAGACAAATCTCTTCGTCGAGAAAGAATCGCAGCTCAGGAGGCATATCGAAAGGATGAACTCGCGCATCAGGTAAGTTAATACAGCCTACAATCAATATTATGAGATGAAAACTTACAATTTGATTTTACAATTTGATATTAATGCTATCGGAATTTCATACTCAAATTTGTTGTTGTTTTGATGAAGCTACCAAGATTACTAACCTGCTCAGAGTTAGAAAGGTGTTAACTCGATGTAAATGCATATGAAATAATAACATACAAGACGAACAGTTTTGACAAACGGGAAGGGAGATAGATGGAAAGAAAGGAGCACAGAGAGAGAGAGAGAGAGAGAGAAGATAGAGATAGATGGAGAAAGTTGTGCATTCACTAAGATATTTTTTGAATGATCAATATGTTAATAAATATACGCAGTATTTATATGGCGCTATATATCTATTCAAAATATCCAAAAAACACTAGCTCCTTCTATACCTTCTGAAATTGTCCAATCTGATAAGATAAGTGCATGAGTTTGGAAATGATTTCAATCGTTTATAAACAAAGGAAGAGGATGAGCTTCCAAAATCGAAGATCAATAGATAGGCAATGTCTCCTGGTTTAAAAAAAAATATAATGCTAAGAACGCATTAAAAAAAAAAATCCTTTCCTATAATGTTTATTCTTATATTTCCAAATGGTTAGTTTCCATTTTAATAAAAACAATATATCTAAGGGATAATGTTACCGAATTTCATTCTTCTTATGATTGTAGTTCCCTAGAGAAAGACAAGGCTATTCTGGAGTCTCAAATCGGGAATCTAATGGAGTGCGACGAAGCAGCCAACAGACTCACACAGAAACTGATGGAGCAGAATAGGACTCTGGAAGGAGAAAACCAGAGCTTGGAGGAGAAAGTCGGGCTCTTGGAATATGAGACAGACAGACAGACTGATAAGATCAAACGCCTCTACGACCTCATGGAAAGGTTAGAGAAATATATAATCTTAAAATAATCTTTCTACTTACCTATCACATAGAGAGAATTTAAAAAAAATGCATTATACTATAGGGCATGAGAATAAATTAATGTAGGGCTGCCAAAAAAAATGATGTTAGGATGAAATATGTGCACTCACATAATATCATTATTAAGTTAAATTGATCGATCAGAGTCAGAAGTCAACTGTCAAGATTGGTTCCTCGAGGCTAGTTAATGTCGATATCTATTCTCTCTTTTTAAATTGCAAATCATGTTGTAGCCTAATTTTAAAATTTATTTCATTGTTTTAATGTCTGCAGGATGAGATACAATGAAATGTATCCCAACAGTGCCATCAATGATGTCCAGAGCCAATCTGACCATGCTGTTGTTGCCTTATTGACCAAT
This sequence comes from Hemicentrotus pulcherrimus, assembly GCA_003118195.1. Lineage (NCBI taxonomy): Eukaryota > Metazoa > Echinodermata > Echinoidea > Camarodonta > Strongylocentrotidae > Hemicentrotus > Hemicentrotus pulcherrimus. The sequence continues at coordinate 73,106 of BEXV01001260.1, forward strand.
CTCTGCTGCAAGAAGCTCGACCTTTCAACCCTAAGAGAATCAAAGTCCGACGACTCATCCAAGCTGGAGCTGGATATGATTGGCAATGGATCCTTCGGAATTGTCTTGCTTGGTCATCTAGATGGACTCTCCAAGCCTGTAGCCATTAAGAGACCCTACGTTCCAGCACACCTCAAGGGAGAGGAGGTCGAAAACGAGTGGAGGGCTAATCTTGGGCGCACCAGAAAAGAGTCTCTGGTCTTAGAACTGCTCAAGGGCTGTCCTTACTTCGCCCAGATGGTTGGTACGATCACCATTGGCAGAGAGCTTTGTGTTGTAACAGAGTTCGTTGGAAGCGGTCAGACGAGAAGGTCATACCGGCTTCATGATGCACTGCAGGCGATAGATCCCATATTATGTCCTTCAATATGGAACATGGTTGCTATTGCCGAGGACCTGGTCCGGGGTGTGAGCGTCATCCACGACTTTGGTCTCCTCCACAATGACATCAAGGGAGATAACATCCTCCTGGAACATCGGGGAGAGCGTTGGCATGGGGTGATCATCGACATGGGGCTGGTGACGACCATGGCCTACACTGAGCAAAGATCATTCTCAGATTTAATCCCAAAATCCCAGTGGCTCAAATTTCCACACATCGCTCCTGAGCTACTTTACAGTGTAGCACAAGTTTCAGCCAGCACGGACATCTTCGCTGTTGGGGTACAGCTTAACATGATCGGTCAGTTTATTGACGATGATGAGCTCGTCACGGTGGGAGAGCACTGCTTGGAAAATGAACCTCATCTCAGACCAAAGGCTCTTGATGACATCGTACCCAAGCTGGTCGAGATCAAGACAAGGCTGAAGAACGAGCGACGTCCTCATCGGTCAGGTACCTTCGTCATCGAGTCGGATCAGGATGGAAGTAGCCAAGGTGGCGACGGTTGAAGGAAAGGGCTGGAGGAAAGGGCTCGGGAAGCAGGCAGAGATGCCTAAGAAGAAGGGAATGGAGGAATCTTGATATAATAGTCCCAATCAAAACAGCGGACACGTAGACCTTGCGAGAGCCAGTGACCAACAGGAAGACTGACAAATACGGGGAAGGAGAAGTAGAGATCAAGAAGGGGGCAACAGGAAATGGCAGGATAATCAGTAAACGATATAACAATTGAAGTCACTATCGCTTCTTAAAAGCAATGACGACTAACAATAGTGAATGAGCCTTAATGGGTTAGGGCACGGGTGTGGGGACACACCATTTACAAAAGAAGGTGCTACTGAAACCTTTTCAAGAGGTGAAATGGAATGCCAGAAACAATTGATTGCCAGTAGAAATGCATCAATGTGCACATGTGCAGTCACAGGGAAACTAAAGGGTAGAATTAGATTGAATGTCACTAATGAAGATTCGAACCAGCAAGCGTGTCTCAAAGATCCACACCAAGACATTTGAACTGCGTCGAGAGATCGAATATCTAAAAGAGGAGAGAACTCTGTTCATGGAAGACTCCAGCAAAATTCAGGTAAATACCGGTAGTATTATAATTATTATTGTTAAGAATGTTGTCATTATTCAAGAGAGCGCTTGAGGAGGATCGATATCTGAATATATATTTTGCTTGATCAAGATTCTTGATTTCATTTTCTAATCGAGTAAATGGAACTTTTGAATCTTGATTAAATCCAAAGGCGGAATGGATGGAGAGAAGGAACGGCTAAATTGTTGCTTTTGGGGAATATTCTTCGGAAATTAACTCTTTATTAAAATGTAATCATTATACATTACTGCCTTTTAGGCACTGACCCAGGAGCTAGCATCAGTGAGGAAAGCCCAAGCAGCCCCTACCCCCTAAGAAGCAATCGGAGAAATTGCACTTCTTCGGGAAGAAGAACAAAGTTGGAATCGAAAATCAAAAGGTATTGATTATAGATTTTAATTACTTCAAGGTTATTTCACAATATTTATAGCATGATACATGATAAGTTTTGAAGGAAAATGCTATACTCGTGTAATAAAAAAACTCCTCACAGTCATTTTCAAACTAAACTCAATAAAACGGACAGTTTTTTTTTAATAATAAATACACAACCTATGCACACAAACTTTTTCTATTCCTACTCATCTTTTAACTGAGTTTTTTTAAACATAAAGATATCGATGATGCTTTGGTCAAAGTATGACAGTAAGGCAGATATACACATATATTATGACTCACAAAAAGAATCACTGAATATATCAGAACTTTAAAAATAATTGAATTGCGATATGTCAAAATGCGAAGGAATTTGTTAGAATGATCCATTCTCATCCGTTATCAATCTGTATAAACTTTGTCTTGCCATTGTCATACTTATGAGTTTATTAATTCGATCTATTTCTTTCATTTATCCAATAGTTGAATAAATCGCTCAAAACACGCATCGTCCCATCAAAAATATCCTCATGTTCGCCTCCCTACTCTCTCGCTGTCAGCAAATCAAGAAAAGGGGACATTGACTAAAATCAAGGTTTTACAAATGTTCTTCTTTTTTTCCAAATTTGTATCTATTAGGCTCAGACCAATCTCTTCGACGAGAAAAAAATCTCAGCTCATGAGGCATATCGGAAGGATGAATTCTCGCATAAAGTGAGTTGATACAGCATACAATCAATATTATGAGATGAAACCTTACAATTTGATATTACAATTTGATATTGATGCTATCGGAATGTCATACTCAAATTTGNGGATGAGTACTGTGTGTACCACATAATTATTATCGATAGTTTAAACATGATTTTACCATGGTTAACATGGTCCTTTTTTAAAGAGCAAGTGCACTCCAAAAATAATTAGTTCAAATAGAAGCAGAAAAATCAGACAAGCTCAATAAAATTTGAGCAACATCGGATATCTAACAAAAAAGTTATAAATTTTTAATGAAATTTACAAATTTGGAAATCCCAAGACAAGTTGTCAACTCATTCATGAGTCTGTGACGTCATTGCCTTAATATCCACTGACTGTTTTCTTTATATTAAAAATGTAAATTTCCAATTTTCCCCCTAAAAATCTTATTTACTCAAACCAGCATCCAGGTCAAATTGATAGTAATATGTTTGTGTGTGGATGAAGAGTGAATTTGTTCAGTTATATTGTGGAAAATGTGAATTCTGATGAACTATCTACATACAAAACAATGATTATGAACTATACAATATTAAGAAAATAGTATAAATTCTTCAAAGTTCATAAAAGATTTTGTAAAATGGGCACGTGAAATATAACCGGGACAAAGGCATTGGGAAATCAATTTTTTTTTTTGATAAAAGAGAAATTAATGGAATACAATATGTATAAATAGTGAGGCAATGACGTCACAAACTGATAAACAAATTGGCAATTTGTGTAGTGATTTGAATTGTTCCACACTTTTTCATACTTTATCAATGTTCATGACGTTCTTATTATATTGACCCGATTTTATTCTTTTGCTCTGTTTGTCTTTTTTCTAAAAAAAAAAAAAAATCCTTTCCTTAAATGTTTATTCTCATATTTTCAAATGCTTAGTTTCCATTTACAAATAATATATCTAAAGGATTATGTTACCAAATTTCATTCTTTTTATGTAAATAGTTCCCTAGAGAGAGACAAGGCCATTCTGGAGTCTCAAATCGGGAAACTAATGGAATGCGACGAAGCAGCTAGGAGACTCACACAGAAACTGATTGAGCAGAATAAGACTCTGGAAGAAGATAACCAGAGCCTGGAGGAGAAAGTCGGGCTCTTGGAATATGAGATAGACAGACAGACTGATAAGATCAAACGCCTCTACGACCTCATGGAAAGGTTAAAGAAATGTTTAATCTTAAAATGATATTTCTACTAACCACCACAAAAAGAAAGAAAATTTTAAAAATGCATTATAGTGCATGAGAATAATGTAGGGCTGCGTAAAGAAACGATGTTAGGATAAAATATGTTCACTCACATAGTATTATTATTACGTTGAATTGATCAATCAGAGTCAGAAGTCAACTGTCCAGAAATTATAGTTAATGGGTTCTACCAGGCTAGATGATATCAATATCTATTCTCTCTAATAAAATTGCAAATCATAGTGTATTATCCATAATCTACCTCAAATTATCTTGTGACCCATTCCTGAAATTTATTTCATTGTTTTATTATCTGCAGGGCGAGATACAATGAAATGTATCACAGCAGCGCCATCAATGATGTCCAGAGCTAATCCGACCATGCTGTTGTTGTCTCATTAACCACTCTCTGCTGCAAAAAAACTCGACCTTCCAACCCAAGAGAATCAAAGTCCAATGACTCATCCGAGCTGGAGCAGGATGTGATTGGCAATTGCGCCCTTTGGAATTGTCTTGCTTGGTCATCTAGATGGACTCTCGAAGCCTGTAGCCATTAAGAGACCCTACGTTCCAGCTCACCTCAAGGGAGAGGAAGCCGAAAACGAGTGGAGGGCAAATCTTGGGCGCACCAGAAAAGAGTCTCTCGTCTTAGAACTGCTCAAGGGCTGTCCTTACTTCGCCCAGATGGTTGGTACGATCACCATTGGCAGAGAGATTTGTGTTGTAACAGAGTTCGTTGGAAGCGGTCAGACGGGAAGGTCATACCGGCTTCATGATGCACTGCAGGCGATAGATCCCATATTATGTCCTTCAATATGGAACATGGTTGCTATTGCCGAGGACCTGGTCCGGGGTGTGAGCGTCATCCGCGACTTTGGTCTCCTCCACAATGACATCAAGATAACATCCTCCTGGAACATCGGGGAGAGCGTTGGCATGGGGTGATCATCGACATGGGGCTGGTGACGACCATGGCCTACACTGAGCAAAGATCATTCTCAGATTTAATCCCAAAATCCCAGTGGCCCAAATTTCCACACATCGCTTCTGAGCTACTTGACAGTGTAGCACAAGTTTCAGCCAGCACGGACATCTTCGCTGTTGGGGTACAGCTTAATATGATCGGTCAGTTTATTGACGATGATGAGCTCGTCACGGTGGGAGAGCACTGCTTGGAAAATGAACCTCATCTCAGACCAAAGGCTCTTGATGACATCGTGCCCAAGCTGGTCGAGATCAAGACAAAGCTGAAGAACGAGCGACGTCTTCATCGGTCACCTTCATCATCGAGTCGGATCAGAATGGAAGTAGCCAAGGTGGCAACGGTTGAAGGAAAGGGCTGGAGGAGAAGAAGGCTCGGGAAGCGGGCGGAGATGCCAAAGAAGAAGGAAATGCAGGAGTCTTGATAGGAGAGTCCCAATGAAAACAGCGGATTCGTAGACCTTGCGAGAGCCAGTGACCAACAGGAAGACGAAAAAATACAGGGAAAGAGAATTAGAGATCAAGAAGGGGGCAGCAGGAAATGGCAGGATAATCAGGAGATGATGTAGCATTTGAAGTCACTATCGCTTCTTTATCTACTGGAGATGACTTATAACAATAGTGAATGAGTGTTGTTAAGGGACTTATTAGGGCACGGGCGTAGAGACACACCATGTACACAAAAAAGGTGCTACTGAAACCTATTCAAGAGATGAAACAGTAGAAATGTTTCAAAATACACGTATGAAGTCACAGGGAAACTTATTAAATGTCACTAATGAAGAAGCAGAAACGAGATAAGAACAAAGTCCTACCATTCTTTCATCATATGCTCAAGAAGCCGAAGGAGGATAAGAGAAGTAATCAAGAATTGAGAGAGACAAATGAAAGAGGAGGGCAAAAGCATCTAGATATCAAGAACCGGTATTTAACAGGAGGGACTGGAGCTAGATGAGGAGTTCATTCTGAACAATGGGCAAATCAAATTGCAGCTGAGCATAATTATCAGAAGCAGCTCCAACGTGTTCACAGATCAATGCAGAGCCGTCTAATAAACTGCGGAAGAATCATTTACATTATTTGACGGCCAAATGCAGATTAAGACAGAAATTGAGCTTTGGTAGTTGCGAAAGAGAATAAAAATGCCTCTCTATACAGCCCACACATAGATGAAACTCCATCGAAATTTGGAAGAAATATAAATAAAGAAAAATCAGTAAAGCAACAAAGACCACAGTCTATGAACTAAATGAAATATAATCACCGAGTTCCGATATGTCGTCATTCAAATCTTCCGCCATTTCGTTCTTCCTAAAGAAAATCCGGAGATGCCGCTTCAAAGATTTGACGTCAGAGTTATTCAAAAGGCAATTGTGAGATTTCAAGTTATTATGATCTTTCACCATATCTAATTTGAATTTCAAATGATTTTATTTCTCATGCAAAACATAATACAAAAATAATTTTTTTATAACAACAAATATGCAATGTAACAATAAATATATTGGAAATAGCACGAGAAAAGAGGAACTAACTTGAAGCAGAGCTTGTTGAAGTGTTAGTTCCTCAGATGCAGATTTTATAAT
>BEXV01001260.1:82369-99368 GCA_003118195.1 Hemicentrotus pulcherrimus
AAATGTGATTTTCTCTTCAAAATTCAGATACCGTTCGCCAAACGACTTTTTGGTACCCTCTCTTCAAATTGTTTTTAATCACTAATGCGTGAAATATGCATCATATGAGTTGTATAAAATGAAATAGGAGGATCTAAGCTTTACAAATATGTGTCATTTATTAATTATAATTTCGATTAAGTTACCAAAAACGTCGATAATTCTCGGTTTCGTTTTTTTTTCTGGGACGCACTGTACATGTTCAATACTTCTATCGAAATAATTGCTATGTATTACATCTATCTACAAGTAGAAATTGATTTCACTTTTCCTTTAGAGTCTTGCTGACAAAGAGCGCTATCCGCTTTTTTGAGACCAACGCTTTATCACGACTTAAAGAATGCAAATTTACCACAGTCGACCCAGATGATTTAATGCTTACCAGTACAAAAAAATATCTTTGAATACTTTTACCCCGCCTCATATCAGAGCTGCGATGTTATCAAGATAGGGTAATCATTTGAACATTGCACCTATGATGAATAGACGTCCAAATGGCGGAATATTGACACTTTAATTTTCCTTAAGATAACTCCCTTGCTATTGAGAAAGAGCACCTTACGCTTTGTATCAACCCACGCTTTATCACGACTTATATAATGGATATGAATTCGACCGTCAATCAAAAATGACCGCGGTACATCGTGTTGCGTTAGTCTATAAAAAGATCTTAACTTTGTTATTTCTGATTAGATTCTTCTACATCAATCATTCCGCAAGGACCATAACTTTGCCGGATCGAGGTAATAATCTTTCTTGTCATTTTGAAATTTAGATTATAGTCACATCAGGTTTGGTTAATGTTTACCGCAGTTGCTGATGTTGTGTTTCTGTAAGAAATTGTTTAAGGGCTACAATTTGTAATATAGAAGTACCAGCTTTATCAAGGGTTGCATTAATTATCATTAATTTTCTTCCTTTCTACTCCTAACCAGTAACCTGTGCAGGACTAGAAGTCATGGAAAGCTCTACGCTTGATTTCAGCTCAGAGTCAGGAAATCTGACGTTGGACTCTACTGATGGCTCAGTTGTTGTTTTCAGCCTACTCTTTTCACTATCAGCTTTGACAGTGACAATGAACGCCTTGATTCTGAGGGCATTCCACATCGAAAGAAAATTGCGCACCTATTCCAACCAGTACATCCTCAACATCACCATCGCTGATCTGCTAGTAGGGTTCATGATGGCGATCCGTAGCACGGTCAATTTATTCGGAAAGTGGATTTTTGGAGACATCCTTGGGCATTTCTTTCTTGGTATTCAAAACTCAATTCTTGGTGTGTCCGTACTTGGTATCATTGCGATTGCTTTGGACCGTTACATGGCAACCTCCTACCCGATCCTGCATTTTCGACGTAAGAAGAAAAGAATTGCGCACCTTGTCAATGGCGTCAGCTGGGTGGTCGCTTTGTCCTTCTGGATTCCTATCACCACGATCTGGAACATGGTGGAACCATTTCATACAGCATCGAAGAAAGGCTTCCTTTGGGTAAATTACGGCCGAAATTTCTATTCCAGTATTGCGGTTACAATCGCCAGATTTGCCATTCCCATTGTCATTATTACAATTATTTATATCAAGATAAACTTTACAGTGAAAACCTCTGGTAGCCGAAGTTTGCGCAAGAGATTTAACCTCAAACCAATGAACAAAAGCGAAAGTGACACCAGCACACAGTTTCAGAGTGAAACAACGAATGACATATCCACGACAGAACCTCACGATCAAAGTCTTGACTTTGATGACGGTACCCGCAGTGATATCAATGCCGGTGGTGTTCAAAATGATGATACTGTTGTCAACGTTCATGCTCAGGAAGGAATTATCGAAGTCCAACAAAAAAAAAATACTAAGGACTCAACATCAAACCAAGCGAAAAACATCTGCTCTGATTGTAGACATCCAACAGATGAAATCAGAAGAGAAGATCCAGAAACCTTTTCCCGACAGAGTCAATCGGATCCATCCCAAGACATATCAACTCGCAGGGTCGCAGGACCACCACTAGCCAAGGGCAGTCGTATGAAGCCTAGTCACCTATCATCATCCAATAACAACAAAGTGATGCGAACTCTGACTTTGATCACAGTAGCGTTCTTCTTGACTTGGTTGCCAAGTAGCATAGCCATTATCGCTCTCGACAGCAAGAGTAAGCACGCCGGTGTTACCGAATTTGTTCGATGGGCGTCGTACTCCAACAGTCTTATTAATCCCATCACATATGCCATTGCACAACCACTTGTCCGTCAGACCATCTGGCGGATTTTGAGATGCCGTTAAAGTAAATTGAAATAATCGTTGGAATTTGCCAAAGAAAGTGTAAAGGCGCCGTAGTCGAGTGGTCTAAACATTTGGGTTTTTCTGATCAAAAGAAGCAGTGAATAAAAAATATTAAGCTCAATGTTAAAACTTGATAATTTTGTAATGTCCGTAGACCATCGCATAGTCATGCCTTGCATATTTTATCAACGCTGTATATGTCAGCATTATATGAAGAGTTTCATTCCAAAAGGAGCTAAATCCACTCTGGGTACTTCTGAGTAAATCGCCTTTTTTATTTCTCCACTTTCCTTTTAGCCATGTACCTTCATGTTGTTATATATATTAAAGGTCTCACCCTGGACCAATAATATGTGATAAGAAAAAATCTACCAGTTATTTCTGATTTTTAGATTTTGTCTTCTTCTTGAATTTAGCTCCTTTTGGAATGAAATATGACATTATACCTATTTTTTTTCCTCTCACAAAGTCACTAAAATTTATTCAAAATTTCGTAGCAAACCTTTGTTTTAAATGATAATAGTAGAATCGCAACTAAAAGAAACATTTGAAAATAAAGCTAACAAAATATCACAGTTTCATTCCAAAAGGAGCTAATTCTGTTTTATTCAGAGGAGCTAAATCCATGTTTTAGTCCAAAAGGAGCTAAATCCACAAAATCTAAACAAATTAGTAAAAATCAGAAATAACTGGTATATTTTTTTCCTTATCATATATTTTTGGTCCAGGGCGACACCTTTATCATATATAACAAAATGAAGGTACATGGCTACAGGGAAAGTGGGGATAAAAAAATAGGTGATTAAACCACATGTGGAAATAAAACTTGAACTTAAACTCACTCAGAAGTACCCGAAGTGGATTAAACTCCTTTTGGAATGAAACCGATTTGGATTTAGCTCCTTTTGGAATGAAACATGATTTTGTACCTAAAATTGTTCATACTTCCTTGGGAGAAATTTCAAAATGTTGAGTAGTGCATTTTGTCCCCGTGTAGGGAATCATTATTTTAAGACAAAAAACTCAATTTCTATAAAATACGAATCAAGCTCTTCATATTATCTATTTATTTTTATCAATTTAATTGAAGTTTCATTTTTAGAGCATAAGATTGTCAGTAAGCTTAGACAACGATATGATTAATTTTTAAAATTATGGACAAATTGATTATCAACTTTTACATACATGTACCAAATAATGATTTCAGGCAAATTAGGAATATACAGTAGGCTTGCGGGTGCACCATATGTGTGTGAGAGAGAGAGAGGATTGAGGAGACCTGAAAAGGACTCTGACTCGGTAATTTTTCTTGGGGTGTGTAGTCCTGAAAAGGACTGTTTGTTATCTTTCTTAGCTTATATTTTTAAGGAGAACTATAGCGCTTGGAGAGGATGAGTAGCTCGACGTTTCGAACAGGTTGACTAACCGTCGTCAGGACGACGGATAGTCAACCTGTTCGAAAAAGTAAAAGTAAACGCACAACAGCTCTTATTTTAAGAAGGCATTTCTTGAGTGGTGGTTAGAAAGATTAATTGATGTCAATGATTTTGAAGAAATATGTGATGTTTCGAATCTTATAGAAATAGAAACAGGCGATAAAGCGTATTAGATTTCTATCGTTTGTTAAAACGGAAAAAATCAAGATAACCAATGGTCATTTATTTTTGGAATTCATTTTTACATTTAGATAATGAATATGCTTGGAAAGATGTATTTTCGTTTAAATTAAAGCAAATTTGTAACAATAAAGTTTAATAATTTAATTTCAAGATAATTCACACGAATATTTCCTCTACAGAAAATGTGTAAAAATTGAAAAATGTGAACATTAATTTATGCCACACTTTTGGAAAAGTTGATACAAAGTTTTACTTTGTGTTGTACTGCTAGGATGTGATTATGTTTTGGAAAATATTAAGTAATTTGATAATTCACCTATTCCAAGTATTACTATAAAAAAAGATTTTTGGTTGTAGGTAAAGACATATGAAACAAGAAATATACCCCCCACAATATTGTTTTGATTATGCGCAAAATGAAATTTAAAAATGTTACGTTGTCAAGATTGTCAATGGTTCTGTTATTTGCCCGCATACTTTGTTTTTAAAATTCAAGTCGTTGCTTAGATTGTTTTTAAGGTATGAATGTATTAGCAAAGTAAATACTACTAAGCTGAAAGAGTTGTTGAATATACAGTGCAATTCAACGGTTAGCCAATTTTTTTTTTTTTAATTAATTCAGTCATGGAGTAAATGTAAATATGTACTGAAATTATGGAAATAAAACCTCGCTTGGGGAAAAGAGAGAGAGAGGGGGGAAAAACATGCCAAGATATTTAAATATGATCTTAAATATCTCAATGTGATGATTAAAGAAGTCTTGAATCGAAATGAGAAAATATTGTAAGATTTTGTTTTGACGTGTGCCTGACAACTAAACTTTGTTTTCTTTAAATTCAGCGCCAGCTTATTTTGAAGAAACCATTTTTCTGCCATTGCATATCATGTTGTTATTCATGTGATTTTTTTTGCACTAATCAGCAGTACAGTTTCATCAGCATTTAGTATGTACTTCACATTGTAGACCAGTGAAAGCAAAGGGTAAACTATTCATTTATACATGAAACACTGACTAGCGGTCCTAATATTGAACCCTTTGGGAGCCGAATTGTAATTGGGGCGAGTGATGACATGCATCTATTTTATTTACTTGGAGTCTGTCATCCAACTATGCCATCACTCCAACTCATGACCATTGACTCCGCCATCTTTTTACTTCTCTAATGATATATCCTGGTCCATCGTGTCAAATGTCATCTTCAATTCCACAAAATTTACTTCAGTTGCATATCCTTTATTCATGCCTCTTAAAATATGATCGGTATAACATAGATCAGAGCAGTAAAATGGTGTGGTTTATAACCAGACTGCTCCCTTCTTAAAACTTGGCCTTTCTCCAGAAATTTAAAGCGATGATTGTGAACCGTTCTTTTGAATAGTTTTGATACAACAGGAAGGACAGATGTGGGTCTTTAGTTCCCGATATCTTCTCGGTCACGGGTTTTATAAACTGGAGGAATGTTTTGCTACTTTCCATTTATCAGGAAATATTTGTTGTCAAAGAAATATTCATGACATATTTTAGAGATTCCACGATAACCGACATGCAGCTTTCATAAACCTGAAAGATATTTCATCAACACTGGTGGCTTTGTCCGATTTCATTATCTTTAATCCTTCATTAACAAATTTAATAGTGATAGGTTGAAACCTATATGTTTAAAAAACAACCCAAACATTTTCGGGTTGTCATACAGTTTGAAACGTTCTTTTACATCATTAAACTATATGATTGTTGATTTGTGCTCGAAGAAACGGAAATATAAGGTCAATAATATTACTAAATGAGACACGATTCGAAAAACGAAGTGCTGTACCATTATGGTTTTTATTACCAGGTCATGTCAGTTCATAAGGATTATAGGATACTCTGGGATGTTGATCTCCGATGTGTTAATATCATCGTGTAACCACGTTTCCGTTATGGCAATTGCATCAAATTTGTTTGCGAATATTAGATTGAACCCTAAAATAAAAAAAAATTTTAAAAAAATCCTTTTCTGGTTGTCATAAAATATGAAACGCTTTTTAACATCAATAAACTTAGCAATTTTGTAGATTTTTGCTGAAAGAGACGGAAATATAAGGTCAAAACTATCATAAAATGAGACACGATTTCAAACAGGAAGAGATGTATCACCATGGCTATTATGGCTAGGTCAGTCCATACGAATTATCGAATACACTGGGATGTTGATTTCCGCCTATATCATCGTTGTAACCACGTTTCCGTTGAGGTAATTACATCAATTTTGTTTTCGAATAAATGGAACTCCCTACCAAATTAAATAAGACGATGTTATCCCTGTCTTTTAAAGCATCTCATATCGAAAAATTAACATATTTGATTTCAACATGCAATTGGCAATTACTGTTATCTCAAATTTTGATCACATTGCACGTAATAGGTTGATATTGTTTCCTTTATTGAAAAGGCTGCAATTGTTTCTACTCTTCTATACAACATAGAGCTACGTGCACATCCATCGTTCGCTACACACACACGCACACACACATACGGTCGCATTGTGATCATCTGCATTTTTTCCCCAGAGATAATAGTTCGGATAATACTTTAAATGTATAATTTTGTGATATATCGTAGAAAATATCAAGTTCGTTATTATATGTATATATCTAATTCACATTTTGACACTAAGATATCAATGTTTTTATCAATATATCTTTTTTCTATTAAAAAAAAAATGGACCTAAAAAAAATTACTATGTTTTACTTGTATTATATCTTTGTTATTAAGATATTGTATTTGGTAAAGTGCAGAAATAAAATCAAAATATTAGTTGCGCAAAAGATTCATTTTAAGCGTTACAATTTGAATATTTAACTGGGCAATTTAAAAGCCTGTAGGCCTAAGTGGGCAGAATTTATCAGAAATACATTAATAATGTGCGTTTTTTCTTGTTGGGGTTTGGTTTCTTACAAGTTTTTATATTCAGTCGTTCTGTCCTTTCTTTTTGAACTTCTGGAAGTGATGTACATGACATCTGGTTCCAGTTCTGGTCACAACTGTGGCTTTGGTCCCAGTTCTGTTCTCTTATGTGACCGCGGTACCAGCTCTGATCATGTCTTTGGCTCTGGTACCAGTTTGGTCATTGCAGAGACTCTGTTTCAAGTTCTGGACATCACTCTGGCTTTAGTCATATAGGACATTTTTATTTTTTGGGGGTCCCGAAAATTGGAAAATCGTGCCGGCTGAAAACTCGCTCAGGGGGGGGGGGGGGGAACCCCCGGGCTCCCCCTGGATCCGCCACTGATTACATGAGATTATTCCCTTTGCTTATTTTAATCTAGTCGTTCTTTATTAGTCTCGGCTTGTTGTGTTAAGCATTTGTCCCTTTTAATAGCTGAACTTTCTGTTGCAAGTTGATCTAGCTGTATAATGATAATTTGTACTCCTGTATAAACTTGATGTGAAAATTGATTTAAAATTAAAAACAAAAAATGTTTTCTTCTTTAAATATAGGTGTGTATAGCTTAATGTATTTTTGAATACGTCTGTGTTGATGTGAATCATACTTTTGGTCGAAGACTTTTCATCAGTTACTATTATGGCTCGAGCACACCAAGTCGAATATCATTGTAATTAGGATTGACAGCAAACGTGCTTTTGCCTTTCTTTGAATAGTAACATAATCCTTTAATAAAAAGTGCCACAGTACCAGCTAAATTATGAGCGATCACTGTATTTGCCTCTGTAAATACAAGCAAAAGTGTCTGTTAATAAATCTTCGGGCGGACTAATATCTTATCCGACTGATGATATTGAGAATCGTTTAAGGCAATCTCGTATTCAATTTATTGGGATTGCCGAAATTAGTATTTGAGCACGTCTAAGAAATTCATCCACACGTCTTTGCGAAGTCATTGATTGCATCACGTGCTCTACCGTCATTGAAAAATGCGATTATATTAACAATCCATAATGGAAGTGTTAAGCACACGCACGCTACCGAAACAGAGAAACCGCATAAAACTAGATTAAATGCTAAAACTCTAAGTCTCTCTCTCTCTCTATTGATATAATGAATTTGATATCAGCGCAAATTTTCCATAGTAGACAGAATTTGAATTCGAATTTGAAATGTAATCCTAATCAAATGCTGGAAAACGCCAAGGTGCGTCCTTCTGCATTACTGCTACTGAAATAATCGTTAACTGCTAAATTTGCAGTTGAGATTGAGAAACTTTATAAAAATGGACACTGAGGACTTATGTTCTGTTGCTGATTGTACATTTGACTCGATGAATGTGACAGGATCAATTCCATCGACAAGTGGTCCTACTGAAAAACCTGTAGCTATTTTTAGCCTCCTCATGTTCTTGTCTGTCACAACAGCGGTGCTGAATGTCATGATTCTAATAGCATTCTACATCGAGAAAAAGTTGCGGACGTACCCAAACCAGTACATCCTCAACATGACCATTTCCGATCTTCTGGTGGGGTTCATCATGGCGATCCGTAGTATTGTCTATCTCTATGACGAGTGGATATTCGGACAAACCCTTCTAAATGTGTTTAAAGGTATTCAAAATACAGTTGTAACTGTATCCATTCTAGGTATCATTGCCATAAGTTTGGACCGTTACGTGGCAACTCACTACCCACTCCAGCATTTTAAACGAAAGAAGAAAAAGATTGCCCACATTGTCAATGTCATCACCTGGATAGTAGCGTCATGTTTTTGGTTTCCCATCGCGACTATTTGGGACTTCGTGCAACCACTTGATGTGAATCCCGAAGAAGACATCTTTACGCCAAATTACTCAAGGAACATACATGCCAGTACTGTGGTTACGATTTGTAGGTTCGTCATTCCTTTCGCTATAATCTTTTTTCTTTGTATAAAGATTTATCATAGAGTAAAAACGTCTGGTAGCAAAAGTGTATCCAGAAGATATGCATCAGAAGAAAAGATTGGATCTAAAATTAACGCCACGAGTGCAGTACAACATGGACGAACCAATGATGGTTTCGTAGAAATTCGAGAGGTCAATACTTCTCGGACCAACGTTAACAGCAGTGTGATTCAAGAGGAGAATGCTAGCGTCATTATAGTTCTTCAAGAGAACGCTACAAAACCGTCAACCTCAATCCAGTCGGATCAAATCACAGTTGACATAGTTGAGGCCGTTGGACAGCTTGGTCGGGCATCTAAAACACAAGAGCAAAGCATGCAACATATTCAACACCAAGTTACACCGAAACACCATACAACACAATCAAGAACACCCGATGGGATTCAGAGGAACCCTCGGCACCTGTCTTCAGCGGATAATCACAAAGCCATGCGTACTCTGATTTTCATCATTGTTGTGTTTTTCATCACTTCGCTGCCAGGTTGCATATCAATCATAACGTCCAATAAAACAACACTCGCTGTTGGTGGTCGTTGGATGACATTTATCAATAGCCTTCTCAACCCCGTGACATATGCTATGGCGCAACCAGTGTTCCGCAAGACTCTTCTACGGATTGTGAGGTGCCGACGATAGCATCATTAGCAATGCCGTATAGCGGGGATCCAGCCATTGGGGGGCACCGATGTCTTGGGGCATTGGAAATGGGTGAAATATAAACTAACAAGATCGTTGATTAACCTGAGGATGGGAGAGGGGGTCATAGCATCTTCTTGTACCCTCCCGTCCTCCCCCTCTCTTTAGTGTCCCTGCGCAAAATTTGCTACGCCAATGATCACTTGCATATTGTCTAGATTAATGTGCCGAACAAACAAGGGTGGTACAGGTTGATTCCCATTGTAAACAAGGTGTCATATCAATAACCAAACGAGCCCAAGAAGGCAACTCATACATGTGTCAGTAATTCAACAAAATGTTTGCAGTGTTCATTTTCAATCTGTAGCCTACGATCGATCTCTCAAATAGTGGATTGAAGACAACGCCAGTCGCTGACACAGGCCTACCTCAGAAAAGGGCACCGCGTGTTACACTACGAACAAACGCACAGTATTTGTATATTTGCCACACGCAGCCCCAGGTGATTTCAATGGGTATCAGAAGGAAAAATTCCTTGAATACGTTTACCCCACCCCTTATAAAAGCTGCCAGATTTTAAAGGTAGGGTTATATGATTTATGACGGAATATTACTACTATTGGAACCAGGCGGACATGAGCGAGGGTTCGTGCTATTACAACCTTTAGACTGTTTTTTTTAAATATGACTATGCATGTTCAATACTTCTTTCAAAATGCCTGCTTAGTCTTATTTTGGTTAGTTGCTAAATTTGCAGTTGAGATTGAGAAACTTTTTGAAAATGGACACTGAGGACTTATGTTCTGTTGCTTGTTGTACATTTGGGTCGATGAATGTGACAGAATCAATTCCATCGACAGGTGGTCTTACTGGCAAACCTGTAGCTATTTTTTGTCTCCTGATGTTTTTGTCTGTCACAACAGCGGTGCTAAATGTCCTGATTCTAATATCATTCTACATCGAGAGAAAGTTGCGGACGTACCCGAACCAGTACATCCTCAACATGACCATTTCCGATCTTCTGGTGGGGTTCGTCATGGCGATCCGCAGTATTGTCTATCTCTATGACGAGTGGATATTCGGACAAACCCTTCTAAATGTGTTTATAGGTATTCAGAATACAGTTGTAACTGTATCCATTCTAGGTATCATTGCCATAAGTTTGGACCGTTACGTGGCAACACACTACCCTCTCAAGCATTTTAAACATAAGCAGAAAAAGAATGCCCACATTGTCAATGTCATCACCTGGATAGTAGCGGCATGTTTTTGGTTTCCCATCGCGACTATTTGGAACTTCGTGCAACCACTTGATGTGAATCCCGAAGAAGACATTTTTACGTCAAATTACTCAAGGAACATACATGCCAGTACTGTGGTTACGATATGTAGGTTTGTCCTCCCTTTCGTTATAATCGTCCTCTTTTATTTAAAGATTTATCATCGAGTAAAAACGTCTGGTAGCAAAAGTGTATCCAGAAGATATGCATCAGAACAAAAGATTGGATCTAAAATTGACGCTACGAGTGCAGTACAACATGGACGAACCAATGATGGTTTCGTAGAAATTTTAGAGGGCAATACCTCTCAGACCAATGTTAACATCAGTGTTATTCAAGAGAAGAATGCTAGCGTCATTATAGTTCCTCAAGAGAACGCTACAAAACCATCAACCTCAATCCAGTCTGATCATATCACAGTTGACATAGTTGAAGACGTTGGGCAGCTTGGTCGAGTAGTTAAATCGCCGGAGCAAAGCATGCGACCTATTCAACACCACGTTACACCAATGCGCAATACAACACAATCAAGAATACCCCATGGGGTTCAGAGAAACACTCGGCATCTATCTTCAGCGGATAATCATAAAGCTTTGCGTACTCTGACTTTCATCATTGTGGCGTTTTTGATAACTTCCCTGCCAGGTTGCATATCAATCATAACATCCAATACAACAACACTGGCTGTTGTAAGTCGTTGGATGACATTTATCAATAGCCTTCTCAACCCCGTTACCTATGCTATGGCGCAACCAATGTTCCGCAAGACTATTTTAGGGACTGTGAGGTGCCGACGATAAAACCTTTAGCAATGGCGTATAGCGGGGATCCAGCCATTGAGTGTGTCATGAAAGAATTTTTTTCCAGAAGAGGAGGGAAATGTACCACTCAAGGAAATGTACTTTTCAAAGGAAATGTTATCCTCTAAGGTAAGTTAGAGGTAGCCAAGCATGGGATCCATTATTGCATACATTTGCATGTAATACACACAGTATATGGGGCTTTGGTTATGCATGATTTTGGGATGGCAATTGAATGGAAATATAAGTAGTAATACTTGGCAGACCTAGGAGGTTTGAAATGTTAAGGACCTGGCCAAGGAAGGGTACAGGGAAGTTGCTTTAAAATAATGGGCAGAACCCTTAAGTCAGTGCTACGGTGCAGACGTTTAATGCACGAGGTATATTAATTTAGTAAGGGAGAAGAAACATTTTTCTTCAGAGAGACCTTCACGTCGGGGCGAGATAAGCCGTCAAGTCGACGGGGATATCTACGCAGGCTAGAGACTGGCCAAGCGACCAGGGGAGTCATTGACAGAGATAGAGATGAGCTGCCAAGGCGACGGGGATTTCTACGCAGTCTAGAGACTGGCCAAGCGACCAGGGGAGTCATTGACAGAGATAGAGATGAGCTGCCAAGGCGACGGGGATTTCTACGCAGTCTAGAGACTGGCCAAACGACCAGGAGCTGTGAGGGACTCATGAGATGAAGTTGCCCTATATTAAAGTTATGTACTATTAAATTGTTTATGTTCTGTTGATTTTTGAAGCCATGACTTGTAGGCTGAAGATTAAAATTTCATTATTTCGTCATACAATTGTGTTCTATTGTGGTTTCTGATAAGGTAGCCCCGATGTCAGTTCGCATTAAAAACGGGTGAAATGTAAACTAACAAGATCATTGATTAGGTGCAGGATGGGATGGGAGTGGGGGTCATAGCATCTTCTTGTACTCTCCCGTCCCCCTCCATTTGTGTCCCTGCGCAAAATGTGCTACGCCGATGAACACTTGCATATTGTCTAGATTAATGTGCCGAACAAACAAGGGTGGTACAGGTTAATTCCCATTGTAAACAAGGTGTCATATCAATAACCAAACGAGCCCAAGAAGGCAACTCATACATGTGCCAGTAATTCAACAAAATGTTTGCACTGTTCATTTTCAATCTGTAGGCCTACGATCGATCTCTCAAATAGTGGATTAAAGACAACGCCAGTCGCTGACACAGGCCTACCTCAGAAAAGGGCACCGCGTATTACACTACGAACAAACGCACAGTATTTTTATATTTGCCACACGCAGCCCCAGGTGATTTCAATGGGTATCAGAAGGAGAAATTCCTTGAAAACGTTTACACCACCCCTTATCAAAGCTGCGACATTTTAAAGGTAGGGTCATATGATTTATGACGGAATATTACTACTATTGGAACCAGGCGGACATGAGCGAGGGTTCGTGCTATTACAACCTTTAGACTGTTTTTGGTATGACTATGCATGTTCAATACTTCTTTCAAAATGCCTGCTTAGTCTTATTTTGGTTAGTTGCTACATTTGCAGTTGACATTGAGAAACTTTTTGAAAATGGACACTGAGGACGTATGTTCTGTTGCTCGTTGTACATTTGACTCGATGAATGTGACAGGATCAATTCCATCGACAAGTGGTCCTACTGACAAACCTGTAGCTATTTTTAGTCTCCTGATGTTTTTGTCTGTCACAACAGCGGTGCTAAATGTCCTGATTCTAATATCATTCTACATCGAGAGAAAGTTGCGGACGTACCCGAACCAGTACATCCTCAACATGACCATTTCCGATCTTCTGGTGGGGTTCGTCATGGCGATCCGCAGTATTGTCTATCTCTATGACGAGTGGATATTCGGACAAACCCTTCTAAATGTGTTTATAGGTATTCAGAATACAGTTGTAACTGTATCCATTCTAGGTATCATTGCCATAAGTTTGGACCGTTACGTGGCAACACACTACCCTCTCAAGCATTTTAAACATAAGCAGAAAAAGAATGCCCACATTGTCAATGTCA
This sequence comes from Hemicentrotus pulcherrimus, assembly GCA_003118195.1. Classification (NCBI taxonomy): domain Eukaryota; kingdom Metazoa; phylum Echinodermata; class Echinoidea; order Camarodonta; family Strongylocentrotidae; genus Hemicentrotus; species Hemicentrotus pulcherrimus. Next base: position 95,930 of record BEXV01001260.1, read on the forward strand.
TCACCTGGATAGTAGCGGCATGTTTTTGGTTTCCCATCGCGACTATTTGGAACTTCGTGCAACCACTTGATGTGAATCCCGAAGAAGACATCTTTACGCCAAATTACTCAAGGAACATACATGCCAGTACTGTAGTTACGATTTGTAGGTTCGTCATTCCTTTCGCTATAATCTTTTTTCTTTGTATAAAGATTTATCATAGAGTAAAAACGTCTGGTAGCAAAAGTGTATCCAGAAGATATGCATCAGAAGAAAAGATTGGATCTAAAATTAACGCCACGAGTGCAGTACAACATGGACGAACCAATGATGGTTTCGTAGAAATTCGAAAGGTCAATACTTCTCGGACCAACGTTAACAGCAGTGTGATTCAAGAGGAGAATGCTAGCGTCATTATAGTTCTTCAAGAGAACGCTACAAAACCGTCAACCTCAATCCAGTCAGATCAAATCACAGTTGACATAGTTGAGGCCGTTGGACAGCTTGGTCGGGCATCTAAAACACAAGAGCAAAGCATGCAACATATACAACACCAAGTTACACCGAAACACCATACAACACAATCAAGAACACCCGATGGGATTCAGAGGAACCCTCGGCACCTGTCTTCAGCGGATAATCACAAAGCCATGCGTACTCTGATTTTCATCATTGTTGTGTTTTTCATCACTTCGCTGCCAGGTTGCATATCAATCATAACGTCCAATAAAACAACACTCGCTGTTGGTGGTCGTTGGATGACATTTATCAATAGCCTTCTCAACCCCGTGACATATGCTATGGCGCAACCAGTGTTCCGCAAGACTCTTCTACGGATTGTGAGGTGCCGACGATAGCATCATTAGCAATGCCGTATAGCGGGGATCCAGCCATTGGGGGGCACCGATGTCTTGGGGCATTGGAAATGGGTGAAATATAAACTAACAAGATCGTTGATTAACCTGAGGATGGGAGAGGGGGTCATAGCATCTTCTTGTACCCTCCCGTCCTCCCCCTCTCTTTAGTGTCCCTGCGCAAAATTTGCTACGCCAATGATCACTTGCATATTGTCTAGATTAATGTGCCGAACAAACAAGGGTGGTACAGGTTGATTCCCATTGTAAACAAGGTGTCATATCGATAACCAAACGAGCCCAAGAAGGCAACTCATACATGTGTCAGTAATTCAACAAAATGTTTGCAGTGTTCATTTTCAATCTGTAGGCCTACGATCGATCTCTCAAATAGTGGATTGAAGACAACGCCAGTCGCTGACACAGGCCTACCTCAGAAAAGAGCACCGCGTATTACACTACGAACAAACGCACAGTATTTGTATATTTGCCACACGCAGCCCCAGGTGATTTCAATGGGTATCAGAAGGAAAAATTCCTTGAAAACGTTTACCCCACCCCTTATAAAAGCTGCGAGATTTTAAAGGTAGGGTTATATGATTGATGACGAAATATTACTACTATTGGAACCAGGCGGACATGAGCGACGGTTCGTGCTATTACAACCTTTAGACCGTTTTTTTTTTAATATGACTATGCATGTTCAATATTTCTTTCAAAATGCCTGCTTAGTCTTATTTTGGTTAGTTGCTAAATTTGCAGTTGACATTGAGAAACCTTTTGAAAATGGACACTGAGGACTTATGTTCTGTTGCTGGTTGTACATTTGGGTCGATGAATGTGACAGAATCAATTCCATCGACAGGTGGTCTTCCTGGCAAACCTGTAGCTATTTTTAGTCTCCTGATGTTTTTGTCTGTCACAACAGCGGTGCTAAATGTCCTGATTCTAATATCATTCTACATCGAGAGAAAGTTGCGGACGTACCCGAACCAGTACATCCTCAACATGACCATTTCCGATCTTCTGGTGGGGTTCGTCATGGCGATCCGCAGTATTGTCTATCTCTATGACGAGTGGATATTCGGACAAACCCTTCTAAATGTGTTTATAGGTATTCAGAATACAGTTGTAACTGTATCCATTCTAGGTATCATTGCCATAAGTTTGGACCGTTACGTGGCAACACACTACCCTCTCAAGCATTTTAAACATAAGCAGAAAAAGAATGCCCACATTGTCAATGTCATCACCTGGATAGTAGCGGCATGTTTTTGGTTTCCCATCGCGACTATTTGGAACTTCGTGCAACCACTTGATGTGAATCCCGAAGAAGACATTTTTACGTCAAATTACTCAAGGAACATACATGCCAGTACTGTGGTTACGATATGTAGGTTTGTCCTCCCTTTCGTTATAATCGTCCTCTTTTATTTAAAGATTTATCATCGAGTAAAAACGTCTGGTAGCAAAAGTGTATCCAGAAGATATGCATCAGAACAAAAGATTGGATCTAAAATTGACGCTACGAGTGCAGTACAACATGGACGAACCAATGATGGTTTCGTAGAAATTTTAGAGGGCAATACCTCTCAGACCAATGTTAACATCAGTGTTATTCAAGGGGAGAATGCTGGCTTCATTATAGTTCCTCAAGAAAACGCTACAAAACCGTCAACCTCAATCCAGTCAGATCATATCACAGTTGACATAGTTGAAGACGTTGGGCAGCTTGGTCGAGTATTTAAATCGCCGGAGCAAAGCATGCGACCTATTCAACACCACGTTACACCAATGCGCAATACAACACAATCAAGAACACCCGATGGGATTCAGAGAAACACTCGGCATCTATCTTCAGCGGATAATCATAAAGCTTTGCGTACTCTGACTTTCATCATTGTGGCGTTTTTCATAACTTCCCTGCCAGGTTGCATAACAATCATAACATCCAATACAACAACACTGGCTGTTGTAAGTCGTTGGATGACATTTATCAATAGCCTTCTCAACCCCGTTACCTATGCTATGGCGCAACCAATGTTCCGCAAGACTATTATAGGGACTGTGAGGTGCCGACGATAAAACCGTTAGTAATGGCGTATAGCGGGGATCCAGCCATTGAGTGTGTCATGAAAGAATTTTTTTCCAGAAGAGGAGGGAAATGTACCACTCAAGGAAATGTACTTTTCAAAGGAAATGTTATTCTCTAAGGTAAGTTAGAGGTAGCCAAGCATAGGATCCATTATTGCATACATTTGCATTTAATACACACAGTATATGGGGCTTGGGTTATGCATGATTTTGGGATGGCAATTGAATGGAAATATATAAATAGTAATACTTGGCAGACCTAGGAGGTTTGGAATGTTAAGGACCTGGCTAAGGAAGGGTACAGGGAAGTTGCTTTAAAATAATGGGCAGAACCCTCAAGTCAGTGCTACGGTGCAGACGTTTAATACACGAGGTACGTATCAGGACAATTACCCCCTGGGCAATCACCCCCCGGGCAATTACCCCCGGAAAACTACCCCCGTAGGACGATTACCCCCCGGAAAATTACCCCCCGGAGAATCACCCCCCGAGGACAATTACCCCCCAAGGAC
>BEXV01001261.1:1853-27895 GCA_003118195.1 Hemicentrotus pulcherrimus
AGACATTGCCAGGCATAGCACCATACATCAAAACTATAAAAAAAAAAAAGAAATAAAATTTTTTTTTTTTTTCTATACCTGTGTATAAGACGCACCCCTGACTTTCTATTTTTTTTTGCGGCAAAAAAGTGCGTCTTATACACAGAGATTTACGGTATGTCTCGTGATGCAGAAAGAAAATATCTCAAATGTGTAACTTTTATAGTTTTAACTTCTAAGATGCATGCTAGGCCTAATGCATGCGTTTTAAAAATAAGTCATAATACATGTAAAGGTGGAAAATCTGAAAATCACAATTGATACTGTTTTGATCTAGATTCTGTTCTTCTCATAGAAAGGATACATAGAGTCAATTTCATGTACACTAAAAAATGTTTAGGAATGGTTGAGGAATCATTACAACAAAATGAAACTGATATCAAGCTGACAAGTACCATTTTAGAAAGCCAATTTGTTTTAGCACATGCAGAAAGCAACCTAACAGTACTTTTTTGGCCAAGTGCTTAATGAAAATTAGAGTCCTATTACAAGTTCACTTTATGTTAATAAATTGTGTAGGCATTTTGTACATGTACATGTAGGTAATATTAAACAAGAAATACTGAATCATGTTGAAATCTCTTCATTGCACTGAGATCACTCCAACTGTGCACTTGATTGCAAATAGTGGAATTGATGTGTTTATTCACCAGTAGCTGGTTTTATAGCCAGAGCTTGTCATGTCTCCTTGTTTTATGTATGTGGTGTGCTGTATTCAAAGGAAAAGGATGGTGAAGGTCTATCCAGGCACAATTTGTTTCTATGATGAATATTTGTCTTTACCTTGTGTGCATTTCTTGCAGTATGTCCAGCTTTCTAAAATTGATATGGCTATTATGCACTTATATTTAAATCTTTGGTCTAGCTTTCTTACATGCATTCCTATTACATTTTGGATATGATTTGCCAGTTAATGTAGTTTAGTAGAGCTTACAATGTAAATTACAAGAGAACAAAACATGTACATAAAATAATTCAACAATGCATGACTTCAGACTTAAGGCATTATTAATTCCAGATTCCATTGAACCTGGCTTATTGTCTAGTTTGCAAGGAGTCACTTTTAATCTCAGATTCTTTGTCTGGCATCATTTTTTTTCCTCTTCTCCCTTTGACTAGTGGTAGGTGCTAGTAGACACTAGACAGTGACCACATACTGTACAAGTAGGTTGTGTTGCTTTGTGATCAAGGATTTGTTTTGCCTTGTTGATATATTTACTGGTAATCCTGTAGGTGATTAGGGTAATCCCAGGACCTACTTATCACACTTTGGAAATAAAGGAACATTATGTACACATTATGGGCTACATGTAATGTACATGTCATATGAGTAATCCATGTTAATTTTTATCATGTTTGATCTTGATGTTGACACTACACAATGTGAACAATGAAGGAGCTACAAATTGTTTTTAAGTCATGGATGTTTTTGGGGTAATGACCCAGTTTAATTATCATAATACAATATTCACATTTCATTGTATTTTTAGGATCATAATATTTTTTTCAATGGGTAGTGTTTACAAAATGTGTGTAGCCGTAGAGTTACCAAAATCAAGTAACAGTGTACATGTACATGTACATGTACATAGCATGTTTATGTATAGGCTGACAATGTTTCTAATACATGTAATTGCTTGTCACCCTGTGGGTTGATGGGTCACATATTTATCATTCTTTATGCCATAACATTCAAAGAGTCTTTTACACATAAGGCTGCCAATTCTTATTCATATAAATTCTACTACTCGACATGTACTGTACAGTGTGTAGTTACCGGTATGTTATTTGTAGTGTAAAAATCTTTGGACATACATGTAGATATGGGAGATTTTGCAGACCCTGGAAATTACATCACTTTCCCACCTACTCCCTAGAGGTGCCAGGTTCGAGATAGCCAATTATGGATCATGATAAGTTCATTTAGTGAAGTCATCCCAACTAGAGACCGTATCAGAGAGGTCTGAAACTGACAATTATGATTTATGAGGTAGTCAAGTAGGTTTGTACAATGTCAAATTTTGCCAGATAGTATCAGGGCAGTAGAGGGTCTCAGCCCCTTATCATCAGATTCAGCTAGATATTGAGTCTTGAATGTCAGACACCATATGGTTAGAGAGTAGCGTCAGGGATTGCATTTTGCAGGGGAGGTATGATGGCATGGAATATAGATAAGAAAAAGTGCAATAACTCCTATCTCCATGGTTGAGGGAGACAGTGGCTGGTTGATATGGAAAATATGACCTTTATTTTCTCAAAATACCAATTTTGTGAGCAAAATAAATGCAGGAACGTGTTTAAAAAAAAAGAGGAAAGAACAGGAATGTACTTGCAGGCTACATCTGTAATGGTGTGTTTCATTTCCTACTTTGTCTTGAATCCGTGTTTACCAAAAGTGGCTCAGATCCTGGGTAGCTGCAAGAGGTGAGATATAGATCGTTCAAATGAAAATAAAGATCTCTTTTCCTTGGCCGATGGCAGTTCAGTGACAAGATGGATGATGGCTTGCAGTGATAGTGTCAGAGTAATTGAAAGGATTGATTCCCATCCAGCGCTGACTTCCTTATTTTGTTTGCTTTCGATAGAGGGAGAACTACTATTGATTGGGTCTTGTGGAAATGAAATTATCGCCCTAGTGTGGCTACTGAGTGAGGGCAAGAGGAGGGCAGAAGTGGGGTCCGGTTAGCCTCACTTAGAATTAAGTATGCTGTGTATTTTGTTATTTTTGTTTTGTTTAAATTCATCCTTCATCAAATACACATAGAAGTTTAAAATGGCAGTTCATTTATCAATTAAAAAATACAAAGGAAAAAAAAAACACAAATGTAGAATTAAATTTAGATAGGTTCTGACTTGATGAAAGTTCTCTGATTCAGAAACCTCCTGAAAATAAATACTGTAGAGAAAAATGAGCCTGATGTGGATGTTGTACATGTACATGTATGTACCGGTAGGCCACATGTACATTCCAGTTATACATGCAAGATGAGTATTGTGTTTACAACTCTGCTTTTCTATACAGGTAAACATGAATGACCTTCAGTGTGATAATTAGTACATTTCTCGTCTTTTGCATACCGTATTGAAATTGAGGGCTGTCAAACCCCTTTGTTACACTACACACAAACATGATGTAGGGAACTGATGGTGCTAGAAGTAAAACGTATATGAATCAATCGTTTGCTCTCTTGATTAATGGATGCCATTTATATCTCAGCAAGTCATCAATAATGAGGCACCATGGAAGTTACGACCATAACATGGCACTATGCAATGCCAGAATAGATGACCACTGATACACAGTGCCAACAGAAGAGATTAATGGCTCTGATGATGATGTCATAGCTTTGGAATGCAGACAAGTGGTTGCTACATGTAGTAGTTATGTAATAGTATGAGCAATGTTGACTGTCCAGTTGTGTAGTAGAAAGGAAATGTATCCCATTATCAATGAAAATCTATTTATAGAAATTCAGACAGAGTAAGGGGCCTTCCATCCTATGGCTAAACTACGGACTTCATTTACAGTGGGGGTTTTATCATGTACGCAGGGAAAAAACTAATATTTATTTTTCGGGGGCTACTTTTCAAGCTTGTCTGCCTGAAAATAATTCTAAAATTTGTTTTGCATTGAACTCTATGTAAATTTATGGGGGCTGTTTTATGGGTTTCGGGGGCCCTTTTGGGCATTTCGGGGGCTATTTCGCCCTGAGCCCCCGTGTATTTTTTCACTGCATGTACGTGTAGTTTCTGGACCCCAAAAAACTCTTGGTCACCGATGTTATCTTTTGCTGCATTTGAGGTCATATTCGAGAGTGTCCCCGCTGGTTTGGGTTAGACAGTATGACATCCATCATCTCTCAATACCCCTGCAGTGTTTACTATAGAAATACTAATGGAGGCCGTGGCCTGATGCTATGAAATCTTACATCTAATCTACCATTCCATACCAGTCATGTGTTTTAGGACTGGAGAATGATGTGAATTGTATGATTAAATTGAAATGAAATTTGTTTCATTTGATTTTACTGACTTCTTTTCAGTTCATCTACACATGTACAGTAGCTACATGTACTAGTGTACTGTCAAGCAGTATTATGTACATAATGTAAGTTATTGAAAATCTATCGTTACTACCCTCTAGCCTATGTACGCAATGGTACTGTACACAATTGCATGTTGGTTTATTTGTGGCTGTATTGTTCCCCTTCTCAACACTACAGTTATTTTAGTGAATCTCTCATGCATGGCGATTGTGTAGATTCAGTGCAGTGGGTCAGACACCCATTGTGATTTTGAATGAGGCTAAAGAGGATTTAGTGTTGCACGGAAATGATTGCATTTCAAACAACTTTGGTAACATCGCAAGTCATGTAGTGGCTATCCATTGTTTTGCAAAAAGAAGGTGCTTGAGATTTACAGCACTTTTTTTCTAGTGTTGCAAATATACAAATGTTTAGATGGAAACAGAAGGTTTGCTTATAAAACAGCATTTTTTTTTGTCTTTTGACCTACATGTATGTTGTAATAAATTGTGTATTATCTTGATTATATATTATAAATGTTAATGTGAATAGATCATGAGAATAAACTTTTAGTAGTTACAGAATAAAAGCTACATGTAAATCATCAGAATTTTTTGTTTGAATAATAAATGCTTTTTTAGTGTCTTTTGTTCAGTTTTGCATTTTAATTTTAGTCTAAATATCTACATGTACTGTATCTTGTACCTGTGAGTTGTTATTCAACTTGTGATGGATAGTTTTGCTTTTGTAGCCCTTAGAAACGAATGTCCATAACTTGCACAAGCAGTCAACATCAAAGACTCGTACACTGTATGGCAATCATAGCAAATTTGTGAGCTTTTGTATTTTCATATACAATGCGCAAATATTTACATGTATATCTATTTGTTCTGAAGTCTAAGGTTTAATATCAGATCAATATAATTCCTTGTAGATGTTGAAACAGTTACATGTATATCCTGTATTCTTCTATTCCTGTTTTCTCCAAATTCCATACCCCCGCCAATCATGAGTAATTCACCATTGGAAAACATACATCTACAAGTACAATGACGATCTTGGGTCAAAGATCAAATATTTGTGGTTTCTGCCAGCATTTGTGGGAGTATTGTGAGTATTAGAGTAAAAGAGTAGGGTTTACGGACACAATCGTGCAAATTTAATAAACTTTTTTACATATACAATGTGTTTGTACATGTACTGTATGTGTAGGGCCAAAACTTTAGGCAAATTTTACCTGGGAATAAATGAAAATAAAGGATATTGAAAGGAGAATAATGGTAAATAAAAAAAGGACAAGAAAGGAAATTTAAAAATATTTTCATAGAAATGAGATACCGGTAATTTGGATGGAGTAATGCCTTTGGCTCTATCAAAATCAAGACAAATATATGATCTTCATTTTTTGGATGCAGGCAACTTTAATTTGGCTCATTGAACTGGAATGTACATTGTCATCCTTGCTATTCGGAGACAGTGTTATGTAAATTATGATCATTTACATGATTTAACGCCACAAAGTCTACGTTTGGAAGAGTCGGCACTCGGTGGATAAAGAATTATTATGTGGGAAATTGAAATCTCCTGTGGATAATGTGTGAATGGAAATCCAAAGTGTTAAAATATGTTACCACCCTCTACCTTATTTCTTCCTTAGTACTCTAGTGAAAGTGATACCGGGCGTGTTCAAACCACAAGTTATCTTCTAGGCTAACAGTGTAAGAGATGATGGAAATAGTAACAAAACAGTAACACTGGAATTTGTTTGATATTTTGAAATATTCAGTATCTCCTTTTTTCCTAATGACGTGTACATTTCAAGAACATCAAAGTGATTTGAAATGTTATAACATGCTAATCTAAAAAGGTTTTCTTGACTGTGTGATGGTCAGATTTTTTACTCTTTAAACAAAATTCAAATCCTGTAACAGGTCTTTTTGTAAGTAAAGATGATATTTGAAGTACATACTGTTTGTAGTAAAGCACTTTATGAAAAAGACCACTTGGTTGTTGACATTAATGATATAATTTTAGATCAGCCAATAGGCTTAAATTACATCTACTCTCTGAATAAATCACTATTTATATTAAAAGAACTTAAATAAATCAAAACTTTCATGTTTCTGTTACTTGGAAAAGCTTGACTGTGAATGCAGTGTGAATGCACCCTTCATGTGTGACACATACATTCTGTGGAACTCCTCAGGCTGTTTGCACTGCTAGTCTCTAATGGTGTCATGATATGAACCGCACTGTGCATGGCCCTCTCACCTATCTCCCTCCTATTGCCTCCCCTTCGTGACAGGCAAAGAATTCATTAAAATGAAATTTTCAATTGAAGCTTCTCACCTGGAAGCTGTAGAGACTCAAATGAAATAGCTCATTTTGATGTCTTCTCATGTACCGGTTTATTGCTCTTTAAATTTGCCGTGAGTAATTTGCATGACGCAAGTGGTTGGCAAATATGAATTTTGGGGAGTATGGGCAGGTATGAAGGAAGGATTAGAAAGGGCCTATGACTAGGTGACTTGTGAGGATGCTTCAAGATGAAAATCAATTTAAATATAGGGGGTACTCCCTACTCAATTCAGAATACTCCTTGCAAATAGATCACTTTGTATTAGCTTTGAGTATGGTGCTACTTGTACAATGTACATGTATGTTAAATGTTTTCATGAAAATTGCTTGTTTGCCGTAAGATTGAAGACTTATGTTTAAAAATTCTTAGGTTACAATACTATACCAGTACATCATAAAAACATGGCCATTTGGGATAAAAGTACAGATCAAGGCAGGATGAGGAAATACATTTGGTGTCAGAACTTTTTAAAGCTGTTTTCCTTTTGTAGGATACTTCCATATTTTACTGAGCGCTTTTTAAAACAAACAAAAGTTTTATATTTTGAATAATTTATTTTTTGTGTCCAATACATGTATCTATTCTGATGTACAAGTATGAGAATGGCTACATTGTAGTTAGGCAATCTTAGGCATCCATAGAATGTATTGTATGAATCTAGGAGTTCAATCGTGCATACACTGTAAAGCTTTTGTCTTCATTTAATCGTTATGAGTGCATAGTAAGTGCCAATGTAGTATTACAGTAAGTAGAGGGTGCAGGCTCATCTATTTTTGGTATGACAAAGAGCATATTTGTGCTTGTTCAGTGTTAAGTTTCCCCAAGACGTAGGTGAGTGATGTCATCTCTTGCGGTCGATCACAAATATCTCAATCTGGGTCAAACCTATGTCATGTTTTAAAGTAATGTTCAGAAGTGAATATTTGCAGGATTATGTCATTAAATCTTGCCCACACATGTGTAGGTTGGCTCATGAAAATAAAGAATTGGATTTAAAAACAAAAGTTACGGAAGTGAAATTATAGGATAGAATTAAAGATTCTTCTTGTTTCTGTGTGCAGTGTCGTGTACATGTAGGTGTCGTGTTGCAACTGCTGTTTTTTCCTTTTCTTTTTGTCCTGTGTTACACTGTAACGATGACCACTGATTTTGGATTTTTAGCCGTCATTTGCATGAAAGAAAAACAATATTTTGTAAGGCAATGATTTTGAAGGAGCCAACTAAGACTTTGAAATTCTGACTGATTTAGATTTCGTACATTTGTTGGGGTTTGGTCAAGACTCTGCCTGTCAATTATGAAGTTTCATTAAAAAATTATTGAAGGACTTTCTTGCTCCTGGCCATCTGGCTAGTGAAATTTCTTAGAACACTGATCAGGTAGATCAGGGAATAATTTTCCTCAAATTTTTTGATTAGCAATTTCAGCCGATGGATGAATATTTCAAATGAAATTCTGTACATTTCTATGGAAGAAAACTGCTACACAAAAGATATTTTGTATAACATTCGTGCAAAAATTCATAGCAAATTGCGATGCGATACCAGGAAAATTATTCCCTGTAGATGTATCCATAGTATTGTACAAAAATATGTACATGTATGTCCATGGTGTACTGTAACATGTACATGTAGGCCTACAAGAAAGCCCACATGTTTACAATGTATGTTGGCGTTTAGAATGGCCCTTAATTCATGAAGTATGGGATAGTAATCAGCCGAGCCCCAGTGGGGGCTGATTGAAAGCAGCCTTGCTTTTGTCAATAATAGAATCATATTGAAAAGAAATCAATCTGGAGCACAGATGCCGATGATGGAAATGAATTGATGTAGGAATTTGTTTTAGTCATCCTGAAAAAGAATTTGAACTTGTATTCTTTTGTTTGAAAGTAATCATCTCATTTCACCTTGGTGTGACCCCTGGTCTGCCGTGACCTCTCACCCTGCCCGTTACCTTGGTTTCTGAAGCAAGTTTGAGTGATTTGTCCTCCATAGAGAGACATCAGTGTTTCAGGAGGGTAATATTAGGTCAGTTCACAAACAGACAGAGCGACTGGCAAGATTGACAAAAGTGGTATACCTGTATGACTAGCAATTCAAATATCTCTCACATGTGTGAATCCATCAACAGTGTGTTATGCACCATTTAAATATCATAAGATCTTTGTTGTAATGTTTTTTTAGTAACAAGATTTAAGTTCTAAAGGTTGTATTTTTTGCTGGCACAAAAAAGGAGGAATTCAATGATCAAAATATAATGCAGTTGGTCCTATTAGTACTAGTCATGAGATTGTTCACACGTCAACATGGGCAACATTTTTGTTGTAGGCCTACAATTGTACTTGTTAGACATTGAAGTTCACATGAAATTAGTAAAAACATAAAAAGTTGAGTAGGAAAAATAGTTTTTTTCCCCTATATACTTTATCTTGCACATGCAGCACTGGCAGGATGTAAACATTGTCCATGTAAAAAAAAGTTAATTTCAAAATTATTATGAAAAACAGTGCCGTGGGACGGTGCATGTGCAGTACTGTACCTGATTTTCCAATAACCTTCATCATAAAACCAATCCAGTGTGTGATTTCATACCCAGAGTTTCTTTTGATGGGGTGCCACACTTGCCATCGCTTTTATTTCCCCAATGTTTACTCTGCATACAAAATTACATGACGGGGAAGACGCAATGATCATCAGTGCAGCGTTGGAATTCAATTTTCTCAGTCAACGCGAGATAAGCCCTATAGCTGATCGGCATGCTAATATTGGCCAATATTATGATTATGAATTTTTCAGCTGCAGCCACGGTTTGCTATTTTAGAAAAGGGACATTGAATAGGACAACAATGTTATTAAATGAAGTTTTGAAAATATGAATAGTTGAGACTGAAGATATCTTGGAGTACAAAATGTAATCTAATCATCTCTATGTTGATACACTCTGCAGGGTGTACACTGTACAGCTAATCTACATCAGTCATTTAATATGAAAATCCCTTTAATAAATTTAATTTACAATGTATACATGTACATGTAGGTGCTGGCTTGTGGTAGAATGAAAGTTGAGTACAAATAGCCTACACAATAAAAGAACCACTACATGCCACTTTTTGAAATTCTCAACTCATAAGCTGAGGAAAATTATACACATCATTTTATCAAACATCAATTGCAATATTGGAGGTTCTTAATTTGCAAAATGTCAGTGTTAATATTGATGATATGATTTAATAGACACCATCAGATTTTGTCAAAAATTTGAATCATTGATTAATCAGACCCCCTAGCTTCATCATCAGTCTTGAAGATTGTCTTGAGCCAAGTCATTTTCATATTTCTGCTTGCCAAGGACAATAGAGTGTGTGTGGCGATCTGAATACGTAGTACCACTGACTCATTTCATCGTTCTTGAATCAGTAATGTCATATTTGTCATGGACTGGAGAATGAGAGAATTTAATGAAGAGATGAAATTGCTTTGGGTCGTGCTTAGGGTTAAGGATCGGTGCTCAGCTGTCTTCGGCCGTTTCTGTTTCTGTGCAAGTTGCCATTATTGATATTTTGTTGGTCCTGCAGTATGTGTGAGAACATACATGTACAATGTAAGTAAAGGACTGACGTGTACATTGTTGTGTAACATTTAGAGAAGAAGGTGATTTAGGTTATACTTTTAAGTACGTGTATATACAGTTACACAAAAAAAAAAATATTGAGATTGCAATCACAGTTCAAATCAAACTCAGCTGGCTCTTTCACACATGGGACAAAAAGTATTATTCTTTTAATATTTCACCTCCATAGCCCTAAGGTAAAGACAAAGTGCACAGAAAAGAATTTCTTCCCAATAAATTTTTGTACTATTAACGGTAGTAAGATTGGTCGTAAAATTGGCTGTAAACATGATCAGAATCCCACTAACAACAACGCAAAAAAAGATCATGATTATTTTTTTCCCCTCTTCAATCTGGATAATTTGATGTGTGAATGGCCCTTCTTTGTAGTTTGAATTATAGACCAAGTGCAAGAATCAATTCAATTTTGATCATGTTTGATGATACTTGGGTCAGTCCCGTACACATATTTTTGTGTTGGGTGATTGCTTGATGACAAGTGTTTTCGACCTCAGCAAGGGGCTCCCTCTGGCTCTATGAATTAATGCATGAGGTCCAGTCATGCATATAGTTTTACCGCTATGCTCCAGGCAAGATGGATGAACTCAACAATTGGAATTACTGCTTAATCATGACATCACTTGAAAGTATTTATTCACATGTACATGTAGACATACAGTGTAGATGCCTCTGAAATGAAAAAAAGACCCCCCCCCCACTTAATATTGAACTGCCAAAATTTGACTACAATGGTACTTGTCAACTGGTATTTAAATGCTACTAGGCTAGAAAGAAAATCATTTTCTCCTTGGTACTAACACAGATGCAGATCTAATTGACCTGTATATTTTTCCAAACATGGATGAGTCAGAATAGCATATTTTTCAGTTTCTTTCAGACATAAAAAATTCAAAGACTTGCTTTTGCATGAAGGTCTATTGCTGAATTTTTTATGTAAGCTTGTCATATTAAGATACTTGTAGAAAATGGTAGTTAGGAGGATTTTCGCGATAAAAACCTTCAGGAAATCTTGGCTTTTATATGAACTCTACGGGTGTATATACATATACACTTAACATTTATATTTGTGCATGATTTTACAGTTTTGATATACATGTATTTACATGTATACATTTGTACGACATACATGGTTAATACATTTACATCTGAAGATTGAACAGGTGTGAGTTTTGTGTTTTAGTGTCCAACGTTTCACAAACTCATTCTACAATCGCTGTCTACATGTAGGATTTATGCACTGACATGACAGTGGTTTCTTAACCACGGTCCGATCAAAAGTCCTATTGGCTATTGACACATGATTACACATCTGATATTTCCAGGATATGTGTGTTTTGTATCCCCTTCTGGTCACGGATAATAACTATTGTTACTAGTAATCAAGCTCTGAATTATGATATGCTTTCCAAAAGGAAAAGAGCTTTATTCCTTCATCCGCCACGGTCTGAACTTTTAATCCCCAAACGGCCATGTTTGTGCTGTTTGATGAATCACCTGAATGCTTATAAAATCTCCAATTCTCATGTGAGCCGAAAAACTGAATGAATGGGCCAAATAAAGTCCTGAAGCATAGAATGACAGAAGTATTTATAGTGCTGCCCTTTTGCATCATGTATTTATCACATCTTTTAATCTGTATGACAAAGCTGCAACATCCTGCTGTTTGCTTGCCAACCCTAGCAATATCAGAGGTATTTGGGGACTAACCTTGCCATTTTAGCCAAATTAGACCCCAGGTGCCTTCATTTGTTAATTACTGTGTCATTGTGTACACCCAAACTGGGTATAATTTTGGGGAACATACGATGTATAGTTGAGATTAAAATCTTGCATAAAAAAATACATGTTTAAGTGGACAAAAAGCATTACAAAAGAACAAAGAAACAAGGTCAACAAAATCGAAAAATAAACCATGAAATTATAGATAACAGGGAAAATGAGCTATGATTTTCGTAAACATCTTGTAATTAACTCTAACATTTGATGTAGTAAAAACGCTTTTTTGACCAGTTTCATTATTATAGCCACATAAGCATTTCACAATCACCAAATATTTCACATTAGAAGTAATATAGATTAACTAGTAAGGAAAATCCCTTGAGAGAAATTGAGCCAAGATGGCCACATGCCATGGTGTCATTGGTGTGAATCCTTACAAATAAAATGGTGCCCAGCACATTATTTTTAAAACAAGGCAATGAGATGTAATTTCATATCTGAAAACATTTTGGATGATATTCTCCACTAAGCATGCATGCAGACCACATCGGACACTGCACAACATGCTCCTGTGGTTATAGGCTTCCTAGGCCTAGCTGCATCAGCCACTCATACGGCAATTAGAGATTGTTCTTGCTGGGGCGATAGCAATCGATTTTTCATCGGCGAGAGAGGCTGCAGCGTGTAGTATTTCATGCCTGGCAGAGAAAAAGGAGTTGAGGGTTGGGATATGAGAGCTGTAGCAGGAAGGACAACAGAACACTCCGATACACCCTCTCATTGACTCTTTAAAAAAAAAAGTTTTTCCAAATCAAAGACGGCTTTGTGCATCTCCTTCAGGGCCCTAATAAAAGAAATTATATTTGCATATCATGCATTACATGTATGAAGATATTTATTAGGAGTACAGGTACATTATACAGGTAGATACATGTAAATGATTAATCATTGCATGTCCATTTGATCACTACCAGGTGCCCCGAACACTTGGGTGTCGCAAAATAAAAAAAATTATAGCATATAAGCCTAGTTCATACAGTTAAAACCAGACCGCTTCCGAAATAATATGCGGCCCTGGTATAATTTGCAAAACATTACAGATTGTAAAAAGTGTTGTAAAGCTTTTGAGTTCTGCTGATAATGTTGTCTTGTGTGTTGAAACTGTACATGATGCAAGTCGAGAAGCAATCCAGGCTGGCAAATACATTTGTCTCAGAGACCCTGATTACAAACATGGCACCAGTGTCTGATCAAAAAGTTACCAGCTGATAACTTCTTGGTCTGATTGGAGCATTGGAAAAAAAGGTAATATACTGTATGTGGGTGACTACACTTAGATTAAAATATTTCACCCTTCTCTTGGGACTCCTAAACCTTACATATTTGTAGAGAAACTCACAAGAACTGATGGATGGGACACTCATGGTTGTCAAATTTATGTCCCTGTACCTCAACACTTGCATTGGCATGTCAGTGAGGCATGACTGTAGTTTAGAATGCTAGTTTCACCATGGTTTCACTTGGAGTGTGATGCATAATTTCTCAAGGAAAGGGTTTTCATGGTATCCCCATGACAACTTCATGAAAACTGAACATACATGTAAACAATCTCCTTCCTTCTATCAATCGTACCTGATTGATTGATTGATTTAATTTATTTCATTTCATTTCATATAACAATTGTTTGAACAATAAAGAATATAGTTGACAAGGTAAGATAAAAAATTATGAAATGAAACAGGAACCTACTGGAAAGCATAGCTTGTTTTTGTAGGTTCCCAAGAATAAATATAATATAATCTGAACATCTCTAGTAACCGACAAATTAGTGATTAAAAATAAAAAGGAGCCAAATATACTCTAGTTAAATTTGTTATAATGTTTTACACAATGTATTTTTTAACAAGTGGAGTAGGCATATGTTTTGAACTGGAGTAAGCTTAATTAATGAATTCAAATTTACACTGGAGTGATCATGTAGCCAACACATTACAGTAAGATTACGTACACCTACAGCTCAAAGTATCATGCCTCCAATGCAGACTACAGTACACTACATGTAGGAGATGAAAGAGAAGCTGTTATAACAGTGATAGGGCTGGTTTGCAAGCTGCCATGAATCAAGTGTTTATTACATTAGAGCTTTTAGCAAGTTTGAGGAGGTGTCAGTTTCTGTGTCTTCAGGACAGATAGATTACCAAGCAGGAAAGGATATCTGCTTGGGGGATTCCTCATTTGTGACCCCTTCTTTCAGGCCCTCTGTTGAACAGGAGCACTGCAGGATTGGCTGAATGATGATCAGTGATCATTGGCATTTAGTTAACTCCTCCACATTTTCATAGAGTTTTGACAGACTTTTACTAGTCCCCAGTTAATAAATATGATAAATGAAACGATATTACCATTTATAGCAAGTCTTCATTCTCTTTTGAACTATAATTTTATGTAAGGCATTAAACATGAAATAATCTTTTACTCTAAAGACGTTTAAAGGTACTATGTCCCTTTTGCAGCCAACCTCAAATTCAGTAGAACTTTGCAGGAATTATGAATATGTCATGTATGTCCTATCTGTGAAATTTAAACGTTAGCAGTGTCCTCATATTCAAATTATGCAAGAAAACCCGTTTACTTGCTAGACTTCACTGTCAGACACTATTGAGTGACCGACTGGCCTTTTTTCTTCTTTGGTAATAACATACATGAAAAGAGTTGTAAAGGGTACATGAGCATAATTTTGTCTACATCAATAACCTACTTCTTGTGATGGCCAAGATTAAACTGATTGAATCTTTGCGCAGCATAAAACGTATGACCATTCAGTACAATTGTCTGAAAATCAAGACTATTACTTTTGGGCTCTATAGCCCTAAAGTCTATTTGACAACTAATAGTTGTTATTTTCCCACTTGAAGACATTTTCAAGCCCCACCTAATTTTAGGGAAGTTCTAAATTAGTATTTTCTTTCAAATGCAGTTGGAATTTAACTTTTTCATTTTTTTTGCCTGCAAATGGGACCTTTAATTCATTTCTTTGCCATGCGTAGAACCTTCACAGGTATTGAAAAGGAAAGAACAGAAATACCCTTTCGCAAGTTGGTAGCGGATTAATAGGTAACCTTTNATGTCTTATCTGATGTTCTTCCACACTTGCATTATAACAAATGATAAAGTTCACAAATTATTTTTCACCTCTTCCCAGAACTCAACCTTCTCTTTAAACATGAAATAATCTTTTGCTCTAAAGACGTTTAAAGGTACATGTAGTACATTTGTATGTCCCTTTTGCAGCCAACCTCAAATTCTGTAGAACTTTGCAGGAATTATGAATATGTCATGTAGAGTAAAGTACCCAGTAATCGGCCAGTTCCAGTTCTCGGCCGTTTGGTTGGATGCATGATAAAATTCCTTTAATATACCTCGCATAATAGCATAACACATATCCCACACATACCATACCATGCCAGTGTCACTGAAGAACCACATTTGCAATGAAAAATATATCCTAAAATATCACATTTTAGCGATGCAATCGGCGGTCCCGCTACCCGAATCTGAAAAATAGAGTATCTTACGCGTGTCTGTAAGAAATATGGGTACCATTAAATGAGATTTATTTCAAGTATTTTTCAGATTTAGAGCCCGATTTTGTGTTAATCGCAAGCTCAAAAATATCTCATCGCATGTATTAAGTCAATGCAGCCGGACCCCGCCACGCACACACGATATGTCTGTCTAATTCACATCCCAACTTCCGATCACCGCTGCGCCTGTTTTCGGGCAGGCGGGCACCCGGGAGCTCCGGCGTGGGATACCTGCTCCGCCCGCTCGTGCTATACATCAGCGCGAAAACGCACGGCGCGCGCGAGCGCTTCCTATTGATTTGTACATGCGGCCGAAAACTGGCTTGCTATGGCGATAACCGGCTCCAAAACAGTGAAAATTGAAATCAATATTGTCATGGCAATTCGTGATTTTTTGGGGGGATTCTTTTTTTGCTTAAATAATTATAATATTTGCTTCATGATTTGAACAAGAAATGATAATAAATAGGAAGTAAAGAGTCCAAAAAATAGGATTTTGTGTTAAGTGGCCGAAAACCGGCTCCTTTACTCTATGTCCTATCTGTGAAAATTAAACGTTAGGAGTGTCCTCATATTTAAATTATGCAAGGAAACCTGTTTACTTGCTAGACTTCACTGTCAGACACTATTGAGTGACTGACTGGCCTTTTTTCTTCTTTGGTAACATACATGAAAAGAGTTGTAAAGGGTACATGAGCATAATTTTGTCTACATCAATAACCCACTTCTTGTGATGGCCAAGATTAAACTGATTGAATCTTTGCGCAGCATAAAACGTATGACCATTCAGTACAATTGTCTGAAAATCAAGAATATTACTTTTGGGCTCTATAGCCCTGAAGTAGATTGTTTTTTTCCCACTTGAAGACATTTTCAAGCCCCACCTTTTTTAGGGAAGTTGTAAATTAATAATATCTTTCAAATGCAGTTGGAATTTAACTTTTCCATTTTTTGGGCCTGCAAATTGGACATAGTACCTATAATGCATTTCTTTGCCATGCGTAGAACCTTCAGAGGTATTGAAAAGGAAAGAACAGAAATACCCTTTCGCAAGTTGGTAGCGGATTAATAGGTAACCTTTAACAAGACTTCAGCTAAACCAATATTATGCTTAGATGGGACCTCCAAGCCGTTTGCACAGATCAATATTGAATGGGAAATCACACAGAGAATAAGGGTGGTGGCTTCAATAGGAAATACGGTGGAGACAATTGAAATTGCAGTTAGCCAATGTTGCAATATATTTTTTGGGAGGTTAGCGAGTGATATTCTTATCAATACAGATTTAGTAGGAAATTAATGATTCTGTATAAACTCCATCTAAATGTTCATGTACAAGGACAGACTACAAATTATTTTAGATGTGTTTCTGTTTATCTATACATTGTAGATAGATAAATTCCTGAAAGAGTACTTTAAACATTGTTCAAAGATATGCTGTGGTGCTATAGTACTGTACAACCCTTCAAGTTGTTCATTTTTCATTCCAGATGGCCTTGTAAATCATTTTCCTCTTAATGTCAATCCCAGTTTTAAAGGTACTATGTCCCATTTGCTTTGCAGCCAACACATAAAACTGTAGAACTTTGCAAAAATTATGAACATGTCACATATGTCCTATCTGTGAAATTTAAACATTAGTGGTGTCCTAATATTTAAATTATGCAAGAAAACCTGTTTACTTTCTAGACTTCACTGTCAGACACCAGTTAGTGACTGACTGACTTCTCTTTTTTCCTTTGGTAATAACATACATAAGATGAGCTGTAAAGGTATGAGCATTTGTCTACATCAATCATCAATAACCCAATTCTTGTAATGACCAAAATAAAACTGATTGAATCTTTGCGCATGACAAAACATGCGACCAGTCAGTACAAGGGTCTGAAAATAAGACTATTACATTAGTGATTGCAATCACTAAAGTCGATTCGACAACTAATAGTCATTATTTTAATACTTAAAGACATTTTCAGGCCCTTTCGTTTCGAGGGAAGTTCTAAATTAGTATCATCTTTCATCTTCGAATGCCGTTAAAATTTAACCTTTTCACTTTTTGGGCCCGCAAATGGGACATAGTACCTTTAAATGTCAGTCCCAGTTTTAATGATCCCTGTTTTTCCTTAAAGGTAAAGACTAGTATTGGAAACGCCCCAATTTCAAAAAATAAAATGGAAGCTCTTATTACCAATCATGTGAAAGAATATGTTTTGACTAATACATGGTGATAAACATTTTGCCGGGAAACCGCCTACTAATTGATATATTTGGTAAATTAGTTTATTTATTGGTGTGTGAGAGATAAACGCATGTGTCGCGCACGTATGCGTAGTCCCATATACATCTTTCAGAGTACAGTGCTTGTAACTTTACGAAGACTGGACCAAAGTTTCTATCATTTTGATGATTTCAGAACCTTGCAGTACACACCAATACTTAAATGCTAGATGATCAACCTTTTCTGATCGATTCCACAACAATTCTTTCACAATGCAATCACATGACCATAACTGGTCTTTATCTTTAAGATGCTGAATTATAAATGGAAGAACTTAAGATGCTGAATTATAAATGGAAGAACTGAAAGGGAAATTAATTAATTGCTCTAGTAGTTTTGTGCACTCTTCAAATCAGTTCAGACCAGGAAACCAAACCATTGAAATGCTATGGAAGATGGACCATTACTAATCACACAGCATTTGTACTTTGTGCACCCTTGAAAGCTGTCATATGAACTGCATGTTTCACACCTTCTCCATGAAGACACACAATGTAGGCATGTTCACTGCACAGTCATTTAACAACATATGTAACAATGTATTAGCTATCTAGACTAGAGTAATAATATTGTACAGGCATTTTGTGAGGGTTCAATCTGTTTTGTGTAGCTGTCTGCATTCACAAAACATGAAATGTTATAGACTTATAGTGCAATAGAAGTAAAGGAAGTTAGGAAATGCTTCTTTTTTATCATTGTGTATATGATGATCTGTTTTATATCATGAACATATTGTGTGCTTGATTGATATGAATAAGTGATTGATATGAAAGGAATCAAGGGCCTACCTACATGTACATGTACAGTGTATATAAACATTAAAGTTTGAGTAGAAGTGGGCCTTTTGCCCTCCATCTTCTAATTTAATTTCAATAGGTCAGAAAACATAGTATCAACATTTAGCAAAATTGTTATGTTTGAAAATTCTCCTTTTCTTTTCACTAAATTGTTGAGAATTTGAAAACCTAAGATTGAATTCCTTATGATTATCGTGAAAGTTGTGTCACCCTTTATGGTCTGTCCCCTCTCTCAGCTGGAAATGGAACATTTCACCTTCAGACCTTACGATGGATTCGCCTTTGTGTCTGAGCCTGTATTCCAGCCAGACTCTCCACTCTCTCTGGAGTCTGACCTGATGATGACAACCTACCTACAACAACTGGCACTTGGCAATTCGGCCAGGTTATTGGTTCCAATTGTACCACTTACCTTATTACAAGACATTGAAGTCAATATCTTTCTTTCCAATCAGGACTAGATTTATCAGACTTCCTTGATCTCTATTGAGCTGCTGATGGAGTGGCTATCAAATTCTGCATGCACTTGAGGCCAATATGTCTTATTTGAGGGTGTCCTTAAAGTTGAAGTCAAAATGAATGTCATAAAATATTAGGTTGTTCTTTTTTGAAGTTAAATGCAGACATTTGGTTCCTTCCAATGAGAGAGAGGGAGAGAGAGAGAGAGAGAGAGAGAGAGAGAGAGAGAGAGTTTAGATATACACATGTATAATAAATAGTTGGTTAATGACTTCATAAATGTTAGCTGTTTGCAGAGTTGTGTTCTTCTAGCCTCTTTCATTTATATTCTTTGAGTGCTGTTATGGAGGCAGTATAAGTCATTGCTATGGATACCAACATAAGGCTGTACAGTATGTGTACATTGAATTTACAACTGACATTTGGCCTAATAAACCCACTTGTACATGTACTAGAAGTGGGTGAACCTTGAGCCAGGAAATACTTCACAAAATTATAAGTTTTCTTTTAAGGCCCAAACTATTATCATGATTGATACATACAATGTACACATTTTGTGCATTCGTCCTACGTGCACCGTGCACCAGGATTTAAATATACCTTTTAAATGTATTCTTCACGTATTAATCTAGTTTTCAGTGTTTCTGTAAGTTACCCCTACGCGCCCCTTTGTACAGGCTTGTGTGCAAAACCACAATTGAAAGCCATCGCTGTTGGCTTGTAATGGATCCCACATGTCCATTAGTGATTATAAAAAGGAATGTCAAGGTATTTTCTTGTTCATGATACTCATATGTTTTTCTACATAATACATTGTATATTCAATGTGTCAAGTCCTTCTTTTTATAAAGCTGAATTGATTTAGAAATTGTATAAATCTTCAGTTTGCTGATAGGATTCTGATAGGATTCTGATGTTGCATATACAAGAGACTAAATGTTTGTATTTGTTTTTAAACCTTTTCACCTGAACTGTTTGTAGAAGGAATAATTCCTTGAATTCTACATTTGGACCTACTATGCCTGTAGGTTTATGTCACATGTACAATATCCATGTGATACATGTACATGGACTGATAAATAATGCTTGTATCTTGTATGCTTCCAAGTCCGACATATTGAAGAATAATACATTTCTCTTTTATCCCCATTCTTCTTGCTTTGCAGATGAGCGAGGGCAGGCGGACGCAAGTGGTCCTCTTGGATGACAGGAGAGTGGAATTACTGGTGCAGGTAAGTTTGGGGGTGATTCACTCCTGCTTGTGACTCACCTGGATAGGTGTTCTATGCGCTCATCTTCACAAGAGATCGAGCGAAAAATTGCATATCCCAGGGCAAGGTCAGGTAGTTTGAAGAAGCGGGAGCACCTTGGAATTGAACCCTTCCGATCTATACCCTCGAAATCCATCATACATAGAAGGTTTTGGGGATCGAGGAGGAGAAGGGGAGGGGGGGGGGGGGGGACGAGCAGGTCCTGTTGTCAGTCATATAGGGGATGTAATTGATTTGCGAAGGACAACAGGCATGCCATTTATAAAGACTGAAATTGAATGTAGACAAGTGATGCCTATTTCCCTACTGAATAATGAGTTTAAACACAAGTTTTAGATTATGAGGTAATAGCAAAAGCATAGATGTTTAACTTGTGTTGGTTGTAATCACTATACACATGCATTTTTCAACTTTTAATATTGTATGACTTTATCAGAAACTCGTACTGTAACTATGAAGAACCATGGATTATAAGTAGGTTTTGACTATCATATGACCAAAGAAGTATCGTCTGAAACTATCGTAATGACTGCACCAGTTTTGTAACATGATATTATAATAGGCCTACATATGATTATGTCTATGCTTGAAGAAGAAAACATGCTTCAGGTTTAAGTAATTCATACAGAATCCATGACTTAGTTTGCTTAAATCAAAGGTGAAACACCAGTGATAACGTGATATCCGATTCGTGTCCAGCCGGCTTGCTGCATGAATGCGCGTGACAGCCTCTCCTTCCCTCAAACCTTTGATGGTAATCACCCATTCTCAGGTTTGTTACTCCCAGCGCCTGATGACCTTTTGCTAAAAGAATATGCCTTAAATGAACACCCCTGTATGCTTAGAGGAATGTAATGAAAGTCATTTTAGCAAAAGACGTTGCATTTGTTCAAACCAATAATCAATTGCATTGGTCACATTTAGTCTCTATAACTGGAATAATTATAAGTCACAGTGCAACTAGTGAAACATCTTTTTATCACTTGTCCTGATGTTATTAGTGCAGCATTTTAAATAATTATTTTTGAAAATGGGGTAGGATAGTAAAATTGAAAAAGACCCCAATGCTGCTAGTCCCCCAAATGTTCCTGAACAATTTCAGTTTTCCTTCTGTAGTATTAATTTGTTTAGGCAAGTTTTACTTTGTGAAATTGAAAATTTATCCTTTCTGTTTCTGAATGGAAAACTAACATAATACCTGTATAAATTATATAATTAAAAAGACTGTGGCACCTGGTCAAAAGTTTAAAACTATTTCTAGTCATTTCTAGAATGTGAAAGCATTGGAAGAGCAATCTTGTTCTTAGGACACTGCTACCATGGAATACTTTCCTATAAGAACAAATAGAATGAGAGAGCTCACAATTATTTCCTACCTTAACCAGTACTCAACATTCTCTTTAACCTCCCGTAAGTGTAAACTAATTCATTATTTTACCTACTTTTCATACTGGGGGTAAGTAATACTCTTTTCACACTGGTTTTGCTTAACCCCGTACTTTGCTTAGCCCCGTACTATCCTTAACCCCGGACTACCTTTTTTGGCTTTTCACACTCGCTGTTTGTAGTCCCGTACTAGCCGCTATTCCAGAATAAGAAAATTCACGCTGTTCGCACTACACTTCATTATGATTGGAAATACTTCGCATCTGGTCAGCTTCGATACGCTCCATTGCGTAGTACCGGACTATTTTTCGTTTCTGTTCACACTCATTTGCTTGGCACCGCAATTGCGGGGTTAGCAGGAGTTAGCACCACAATTGCGGAGTTAGCCCTGCTATTTTGCAGGGTTAGTTAACCCCATACTATAGGTGGGGTTAGCCAACTTTAGCCCACTTTGGTAAAACCCAGTCTGAACAGAAAGTGGAATAGGCTTAACCCCGTACTATAGGTGGGGCTAAGACCCCCCTTAACCCCACCTATAGTACGGGGTTAAGCAAAATATTGCCAGTGTGAAAAGCATATAAGATGAACTGATCTGTGAACATGCCTGTAAGGAAGCAGGTGGCCTTTGAAGCAGTTGGTCAGAGCACTTGACATTTTATGATCTTTTAATCATCCAGCGACCAAAGCCTTGCCATTAATCACACCAAACCTCAGTCTTGATGGCATGAAGCAGTCAGTCCTGGATATCAAAAGCTAAAAGACAAACTTGAAGATCAATTAAAAATCACTTTTGTTATATTTTTACACAATTTTCTTTGAAAGAAAGTAGGGTAAGTAGTTTAAGCGGGGATCTTCATCCCTGAAACCGATTATGATTGTTTACTATGGGAATGTACAGCCGTATGTGGTGGATTCACTTGTCATAGCTTAATCTGATTCTGAATGTCCTTCCCTTTTCTTGTTTTAGGTAGACAGTATATTTAGAGCATATTTTTCTGCAAAAGATCAATTCATATTTATATACCTCTTAATAATAACGGAGCCGTATGCTTGACATTATGCTTAAATACCTGTCATACTTTTGCCACTGCCAAACTCTAATAATGTCAAGATGAATCATAAGATAAATAAGGCAAGGCCCCAAAACACAACCCAAGACTTCCTACTTGACACGCAATCTCACTAATTTGATTTTATAGTCCTATCATATTTGTGAAAGAAATTATGAAATATCTGCACAGCATTTGTCTGATAGTGATGTGATTCAGAGTCTTTCATTAAATATAACTCAGAATTCTGAGAAGTGACAGTACAATGAAATTCAGAGATTAAAAAAATGGATGACAAGCAAATGTGATGGATAGATAGAAAGATAAATAGATGGAGCTTGGCACTCCTGTCATAATAATCCAGGAAACATGTAGATTTAGATACCTTGAGATAGAAAGATAGATAGAACAATTTTAGAAAAAAAGTAGAGAGAAAAACCTGTGGGTTAAGACTTCAGGAAAGGAGGAAAAAGAGGAGATAAAAGGTTGAAAAGGTCAAGAAGAGGAGAAAGACAGGAGAGACAGAGATAGAAGAAAAGAAAAGAAAAAAGAAAAGAAAAGACAGAGAGAGAGAGACGGTGAGAGAGGCAGACAGAAAGAGAGAGACAGAGAGACAGATAAGGAGAGATAGAGAGAGAGGGAGAGAGGGAGGAAGAAGAGAGAAAGAAAAGGGAAAAGGGAACTGATCACAGGGAAGAGGAAAAAAAGAGGGGAATGTTTTAGTAGTCCTAAATTACCTGAATTGCGGTAAGTATGCTTAGCTGTAATTTGCATTTCCTGATCCCATATCCGGGCTGATGAATGTAGTTTGCAATTATTAGCCCATGTTATGATCTTCTGACATCTGATGAGTAAAGAGAAAGAGTAATATTTGTCACAAATGCATTTGGAGTATTATTGACATATCTGAACAGAAGCTGTTAAAATCTCAATTAGTGGTCCACGATTGTCATTTCCAAACATTGGAGAAGCCGAGGGACACTTTAGATTTCACAATTCTTTCATTCCTCTACTGTAAGTGTTTCTTTACAGTCCTGTTCGAGACAAAAAAAAATTCTCTCTTCGTTGACTTCTGCAGCAACCAGGTTTATTGGGTATGATTTCCCTTTGAAATATATAATTATATATTGCTGGGTCTGTAAAATTTAGCTGTATGTTCTTGCACATCATAAATATTGAAGATTAAAACAGTAGGGATTCTAACACTGTACCAGTTTTTTTACTGCCTTACATCTTGAACACTTCTGTAGTGTACCAGTAATTATACTTTTCTTAACTGTATATTCTCAAGTTATCACAAAGTCTTGACAAAGAGGGTGAAGACTAATTTTGTGTAGGTCAAGTCCACTTCCCCTTCCATATCTAATTTCATTATTTATAGGAGTAATGGTTGGAATAATAAGGGATGGTGCATGTAGATATTTTCAGTTTGGTAATTGAAACAAATAATGTTGTATTTTATGTTTTGCTTTTCAACATTTGATCAACTAATGAATGCCAATAATCAGTTCAATTTAACATCATTGAAAGTTACTGCTTTCATTCCTTAGGCTAAGTACTGGGTGTTCCTTCATCTTACTGCAATAGCAGTTCTCATCTTGGTAGCAAGCAGGACAAATCTGAAATTTATGAAGTGCCAGTTGTCGTAAATCAAACATATGCTCCATATTCATGGTCTGCCTGAAACTGGAGGATGAACTGTAATCTGTTCCCATATTCACTTTCTCCTCAACCATCCTATAAAATGTCAACAGACTGGAGCCTTACCAGGGATCTCTCTCTTTCTCCCATTTTCTACGCCTTCATCCCTGGATGACCTGGCCCCTGCGCTTTGCAGAAGTCATCTTCATAAATTTTAAATTATCCCTGGCACCAACGACTCTATCCTCTTTTTCTTAATTGGCTTCTTTAGCCAATCCAGGGACATGCCAAGTTGGATATACAATAAATGTATTCTTTTTTCTGTGGATTTGTTGAGATACGAAGGGCTTGAAAATACATCTGGGAGTAGGGGTGTATCAAAGAATCAACTTTGAGCTGGAATGGACGTAAATGAGGCTAAAGGGTGACATATTTATAGGTAGTCTGTATTAGTAGTAATTGCATTTGAATGCTTGTGGTGTCTCTATGTCTGCACTGGTCGATTTGGATTGCAATTCAAGGAGAATTTTCTCCTAGTTGGCATCAAAGTTTCAGCTCTGCTACATATACTTGTAGATTGTGCTTTCAATTCAAATGATCCAAATGACTATCATTGGCATTATGCATCCAAATTGTTACAGATTAGACAATATTTCATTTGGTTTCAGTTTGAAGAGAATTAGAGAATCATATTTTCAAATGGATAGTCTCATTACCATAATAAAAGTATGAGTGATGTTGAATGATTCGTATCCCAATATATGTTTAGCCTATATTTACATACTTGATGATGGTAACTAAATCATTTATTATCAAGCAGTTGTTGAAATTGATTTGCAAATATGTGCATTTATTAAAGATTTCACAAAATTCAGTAAAGAGTATAATTTATCAAAATAATTTTTCTTATATCATATTTCTGCTTTTATCCTTGATTATGTACCCCTTTTTATTTAGTCTCTATCAAGAACAAATGTAAAAGCATCATTCATGATATTCTATTTCCTGTACCCGTCACTTATCAGGAACTCTGGGGACAAGATACATGTATGTTTGAAAAAGTATTAGTTCAGACTTCATTTTATTAAACACAAATAGGAACCTCAGCTACATGGCAAAGCTATGAAAATATTATGAATACATGAACAGGTACCTGTGCATACAGGTTATGCCATAGGAAAACACAGTCTTGGTTTATGGCTTCCTAATGAGAAACAAATTTGTCCTGTGATAGATTACATCCTGAACCAATTTGTCCCTGTCATCCATCAAGTTCAAAAAGTCTTGCAGTTGACATACATCTGCAGTGTTACATGGTTCATAGCCTGTATGGTGTCTTATTTGCAACCTTGTAAAATGTACACAAATTGCATATGCCTCATCTGTTTTTAAAATAAATTTGTTACTATTATAATATAACTGTTATGGTATATATGTCTGAATACTGTACAAGAGATACTTTATTAAAGGGTAATATTTAAGATTTTGGTATGCTTTGGATTGTCATGAACATTAAAGGTATACATTAGCAGCACTGTCAAAGTTGGAGTAAAGCCTTTATAATTAGAAATCCTTATCATGACACGTAATTTCAAGCTCCCCCCTAGCCTCCATGGAGATAAATAGAATGGAAGTTGTCACTTTATGAATGATTGTTGTCATAGAGGGAAAGTGCCCCTTCCTCAATCTGCCATTTTGAATTATGAATCAGAGTGAGATGTTATGATCAAATGTTAGGGATAGGTTGTACTCATAGTAAATAATAATAAAAATAAAGAAAATCCTGATGGGGGTGGGGGGGGGGGGG
>BEXV01001261.1:28085-40576 GCA_003118195.1 Hemicentrotus pulcherrimus
GGGGGGGGCAAGAAGGAGGAGGGATTGAAAAGCATTTGACAGTTCCTCATCAAATAGGACATGTCTTCCCAATATCATTCTTAATATATGACACTATAGCATTGATTACAATTTCAAAACCAAATAGCCGATATTTTTGATATTTTCAAAATGTTACTCCAAACATGAGGGAGGGAGAGAGCTGGAGAGGATTTATTTAACTAATTAAAAGAATAAATGAGACACGCTGTACAAGTTGATCTATATTGGCAGAGTTGAGTAGGGCAGATGGGACATGCAGTCATAAAGTCTTGTCATAAATCTGTATGTAGATGTGCATGATATGGACAGTCAAAGCTAAAAGTCAGCATAACCATTTAGAAGTAAACACAGAACACTCTCTTCTCATCGACATGGAACTAGTAAAGTTTTGCCTATTTTTTTTCTTGAATGCCTGAATGCACTGCACGGCTGATAACATTTGAATGCTTCTTTATCTAAACAAATGTTCCAATCATGGAACTCCCTCTTAAAATTCATGATTTATGAGACTCGTTGAATTACGCTGTTACAGCAATTCGAGATAATAATTCACATTCATACAGATTTTGTCCTAGCATCTGTTCTTATCTCATTTAGAAAATGTCAAGGAAACATGATAGGATCTGTTCAGGTACATCTCAAGACTCTGCCTCACTGAGCACCAGTGAGCACGCATGCACAGGCAGTGCTCAAAGTAAATATTTATTGGTTATCAGGAACGTGAGTTGGTTCTCAATAGTACGTTGCCATTTCCCTTTGTCTACACGCTTCAACAAAATTAAGACGAAGCCCAAACAAAATTTGATGGTGATTAGGTCTACCCTTATATTTCAAGAAAGTAGAGAATTATACCTAAACTTAGGTGCGAATCTAACGGAGCGAAGTTGTTGTAGATAGAATCTGACATGCTGCATGCAATTTGTACTTTATATTCACTTATCTTACTCACTGAATATGCATCACATTAATGCAATCATGTGTTTGGACGCTTCCCTTTGTACTTTATTTAAGGCAACGTCCCAAACTGAAAATCTATTTTTGGTGCGGTGCGGGTGTGTTGTGGAGGGCAGGCAGCCAATATTTCATCCATGGTTAGATGACATCAGATGAGCGCAGTAACAAGGGAGACTCCCAGTGATGCGGTTTGCAATTAGCCCTAAACCCCATCTGGATTCAATCCACTAGCTTTGACTCATCAAATGGGATATTAGGAGAGAATCAATTTAACAATAAGACCCCCCCCCCTTTCTCCTGAAAATGACAATACAAGAGTTGAACATGTTCCAAAGGTGCCAAGAGTAGGGTTCATTGTTGTTTTTTACATTGCTTCCAGGAGGATTAGTTAGAAATAGAAATTCATTTTGACAGCTAAAACGAAATGAAAAACATCCCCCACAGAGTCTGGGAAGCATTATGAAAAATTTGATGTGACGATAACATTTCCTAAAAGGAGTCAGATTGTCACTTAAGATGTTCAAGGTAATGTTCCTTTAATCTGCACTGTTGAAAATTGCACTTTTCAGGCGTACATGTAGTTCATTCAATATTTCAAAAATCAAGGACAGAATAGGAAGGTAAAATGCCTCCTCGTTCAATTAATTCGATTAATTCATAATGCTGATGTCAAATTGGAAGTCACATAACCTTGGGCATGCATTATTATGATTAATAAATGAGTCCTGTAGGACAGCCATAGGAGCCACATGGAGGAGACAATGACTGTCCCCATCTTGGTTAATTGGATAAGAATATGACAAGCTTGTGTGTGTTCAAATAGATGCTCATATCCATATGACAGCTGTACATATTTGTCTGCCGAGATACAAGTCTGTTATATTCTGAAACTTTTTTTCTTTTCCCCATAGAATTATTATTGGATTGAAATATGTTAAATAACTTCTTATCCATGTATGACTTCTATAATACCTTGAGAATGAGGGGTAGCCAATTATAAATGCAGATCAGAACTGCAGACATGCAGTCCTGTCCTAGTTATCGTAAGGCTCTGATGGAGACCTAATGGAGCTTTTCAAGCTTGCCTTACGTGTACATAGTCAGCAAATAATATTAAATTTACATTCATTTTCAGCACATGCACTCTAAAATGGTGATGCATCCCCTAGTGGTTTTATATCGTTCATATATTGCGGGAATGGGATGAGGATGAGCTGAGATACCACTCATGCATGGTGCCTAGCTTGAATAGAATATCTCTCCACGAAAGCAGATGGTTATGGTTTTAATTGTCTAACCACTTTTTATAGCATGCCTACATCTCCATGTATCCTCTGTAGCTTATGAATACGGCTACATCATTATAAAATATCATACAATATTACAAGTCTTGCTCATAGAAATGTGATGTCTGAAATCTTATGAATGTTATTATTCTAGAAGAATCGTTTAAAATCTGTTTACGTTTATAGTTTCTTGAAGATAAATGAAAGATCTGTATTTTTATATTTAATATTTTGTGTAATATGGTATGTATATAGTTCCAGTCAATATCAATATAATGTTTTATATGGAGGTCGAATGATTTAGATGACATAGTTTTAACGATATTAGAAAATGTGAAATTGCAGGAAATAAAGATGTTTCTCTTTTTTCCTTGTCTCTTTCCTCTTTCAGCCGAAGCTGCTTTCTGGTGATCTGCTCGACCTTGTTGCATCTTACTTCAACCTTAAAGAGAAGGAATACTTCGGTCTAGCATTCCAGGATGAAACGTAAGATCTAGTTCCTTCTTTTCTTCATTCATTCCTCCTCATATCTTATTCATAAGCAGATTTGATGGAGATTACACCAGTCGAGGGAGAAATCGGTATATCCCCAAAGGCCTAAGATTGGATTTATGTTGATCACCAACTTTTTCAGATTTTCAAGAAAGAGCAGTTTAAGTTCAAAAGCCTTCACCTCCGGAAAGAATATAGTCAAGTAGAAGATTTATTTTTTATTGATCACACAAATATAAATCTGTACCAACTCTAGATATGTTTCATTTTAGACTTGTTTATTTGCTGGATATCAAAATGATTTATTTTTGGAATGTGTGTAAGCAATATACATGTATCTTAGGAATTCCAGAATGATATGATGTTTTTTTTTTCTTCTAAAATAATAAGTCTGATTTGAACATCGCGTAGTTACAGCAGACTATACACTTTAAGACAGTCAAGGCAAGATGCCTTTGCTTTATGTAGCATTAATCATTATTCTCTCTTCCGGGGCTTGACAATTAAGTACATATACATGTATTATGTGAGGTTCATGTGCATTAGAAAGTAAATGTGTAGCGACATGCTCTTAATCTTGTTAATTTGAGGAGGAATTAGATTAAGCCATGTGCGGGAGCAGGGAGATATTAACTGGAGTAACATTCCCTTTTTGTATGTCAGCTGCGCTCAAGATATTAGTCTGCCATTCTGTGTGTGATACTTGGGAAAGATATTAAATTTGTAAAAGAGACATCCACCTGTGTCATCTTTGCTACTGTAAATTTGTCACAGGAAAAAGAAAGAAAGGGGAGAGATAGAGAGAACTACAAACTATTTCATTTCATTAATGAAGAACCATTTGATTGCATATGAAATAAGTGTATTTGAAGACTATTTCCAATTAAAAGCAAAATTCTTTAAAATGACTTTGTGTCATGCTAGGAAAAAGAAGACAAAGTAATTTTTGTCAAAAGAAAGACAATTAATGAGAAATTCAATTGTTATCGAATATTTGTTAATCCCATAATTTTCTAAAATTTATTGATGGGTTTTAGAAGAATTCCTTAGTGACATTTTTATTCTAAGACAAATGTTTTTTTATACAATTGTTTTTACATTGTTTAATTTAATTTGATTACATTTACACTAATATGTGTACATTTCTTTATTTAAATATATTTCTGTCAGCTCACATTCACTTATCATTAATTCCCTGGAGGAAAAAAAAAGGTTTCTGTACTATGAAACCCTTGACACTGACAGATAGGAAACCCTTGATAGATAGGAAACCAAATCTGCTGTTATATATACAAATAAGTGAAAAGGAAGTCATTTAAGATATTAATGTCTTGTTTCTGTAAGATGGTTGTTAAAGTCAAACAATGGGTCTCTTTCCAAAAAGGAACACTTTAAAACATTTAATCCAGCTCTGATTTGACAAGGAAGTCATAAAATATATCTTGTTTCTGTTAGATGAGTGTTTAAAACAAACAATGGCCCCTTTACAAAAAGTAACTTTATTTACTTTATAACTTTAATTATTTATTTGCCAGCTCTGATTTGACGGATTAATTTTTTATTATAATTCATGTATTTAAAAAAAATTAAGTTGGGATATGAAAATATTGTACATGCAGGATCCATACGTACACGTACATGAATCTAATTTTACAATCCCCTTTCACCTCCTTCCCCTGCCCATGTGAATATAATAAAGGAAATAAGGGATAGACTGATTCCTATTGAAACTTTCCTCTACAGCATAGGCTTCCATACCAATTCTAACAATACTTGATAACTTGTTGGAATCCTGTAAGGCTATATTCTCTCATTTGATTTTTAATTATCATTGCATGTATTTCTTTGAAACCCAAGTTAACAATCAATTTATTCTGAATGTAGAGACGGATGTGTTCTTAATTCGAAATCTGTTTGTACATGTAGGCCTGCAAGTAAATGCATGCCTTTTTAGTTTTTACACATGTACATGTTTTCTTTCTATCCTTGCACAGTGGTTTCCTTGTCACAAAGCTGTCTACTGAAGTGGAGAAATAGTGGCCTTTCATGAAAGCGAAGGCTTTTACTGTTTAGCCATAGATTTTAAAGAATTGACAAAATGACAAAAGGGTATTTTGTTTGATGAGCTGTCCTCAGACCAGTGCTCTGAAATGGGGCAAAGAGCATGAATCATGCAAATACACTGTACGTATTTATTGTACACTATATTTGCTACCTCTCATGCATGGTGAATGAAGCAAAAAACTGTATGTCATAACAATCTAAAAGGAGGTATACAAAATTATTAACAATCTAAATGTACCTGAACACTATTATACTAGCTTTGTACTAACTTAAAGGTCCTACCAGGAAAATGTTAGTTTCCTTGTTTTACATGTACATATATAATGGACTAGCACATACATGTACACTGACTGTAGTTGACCTACTGCTTTATTGAAAACCTTTTATCCGACTGAAATAAAAGTAAGATTATTTTTTATAGGAATAAGATGATTTTATATGCCATGTACACTTTACAATACATACTGCCAGATGATCTTGGAACATATGCTTTTTATTACCGGTATATGTTTCTATCAAATATTAAATTCATCCAAATCATTTGTTTTTATGTAAGAATGTGCAAAGGTTTTCCCCCAAGGAAACGTGTTTCCTAGAGATATTATTTTGGGAGACATGAAGGTTATGAAGTGTCATTGTTCAGGGAATCTTCCCTATTGCTCTACCTTGTTTCAGACAATGACATTTCAGCATGGTTAATCGTGCATGAAAACAAAGTCGCCAAGATAAAAGTATGACGTCAAAATGAAATAATGGAAGAAAAAGTAAACCCAACTTGTGCATTACAATGAACTTGTAAAAGTGATTATTTGCACAATCCCCAAAAGTGAATTATATATGAAGTGTGATTGTAAAGCTATGTACAAATAATAAGAGTAGCCACAAACATGTAGTGTACATAATCATTCACTATGAATATGTTGTTATAATGTGTAATTTGTGATTCAAAATATGAATCTCATTTGAATCTATCTATATTTAGGCCTACAAGACTTGTTATGCTTTTGACATACATGTAACTGAAAATTATAATGATGGTAAAAGTTTCATTTAAGTGTTATAGGAGAAGAGATTCAAGGAATAAATTTCAAGATAGTTAAAAATAAATCCTTTTGGCAAACTGCCCACAGCCAATCAGAAACTTGAATAGCAGACGCATCTACATGTAGATTGTTATATAGATGGACTTTCTCCTCAGAATGGAGCATTAATTTGCATAATCCGGTCTTTAGACTTCTTTTAAAGCATCTTGTCACCATTCATCATAGTCCAGCCTAATATTACAGAGAACCCTTATGCAGCTGATTCTCTGCACCTGCTTCTATTGGTTAGGCTGGAGTGGATAAAAGAATAAAGAAGTCCTATAAATTCAGTTTGGATTTAGACTTCCTTTCAGACATCCAGACTTTAAATTTTTTTAAAATCTCTAAATTTATCGTCTATTATTAGTATTTTTATTGGTAATTTCCTCTTTTTTATTTATTGTGTATCTAGGATTAGGCCCAGATGTATATTTAAGGTTAATTTCCAATTCTCTGCTTTTGCAACTTACGTGTCAAATGTCAAAGTAACACTTTTTTCATTTGTTTTCAAGACATCTAGTACAATTTCAATTGCTCAATATAGTAATATATATTGTAGATGCAATTTTCATGTAATAATATATATTAGCATTCATACCCTGTAATAGGAATGTTGATGAACTAAATGAAGGAATATTGGCTTTGAAAGGAAATAGATTAAAAGTTGGCTAACTTTTACTAATCAATTTAGTAATGATTTTAGTCTAAATTGGAACCAGACTGCACGCTGTATAATGGTGTTAATTAGACTGGAAATAATAGCCAGCCGAAGAAGAGTGTACAGTGTGTAATTCTCTGGGGACACAGGTATACTGATTGGAAATTCAATTTCAGGTGTTAATTTTGTACAAGCGATGGACACTCTTTGCACTCTCTTTGCCACCGCCATATCATCTTGAAGACCACTTCCTTTTGGATTTAGTATACACAGGGATGCCAGTTCTCAGGCAAAGACTGAATTCAATGTCTTGGCGATTTATTTTCAGATTATAGTTAGGGTTATTTGTGTACAAAAAAGATCATTCTAGGTGAGTTTCAAGCTCTCGGTCACTTCTAAATGGCATCCTTGTATACATTCCAGCTGTCCACTGCTGGTCTAATCTTGGATGATTTATATAAAGGTCTACTGGACATAATTAGTCTGTTGAGAACCAGAAGGGTGATAACTCATTTAAAGGTAAAGACCAGTATTGGAAACGCCCTAATTTAAAAAAAAATGAAATGGAAGCTCTCATTACCAATCATGTGAAAGAATATGTTTTGACTAGTACATGATGATAAAAAATTTCCCGGGAAACCGCCTACTAATTCATATATTTGGTAAATTTGTTTCTCTCATGGTCTGTGAGAGATACAGGGTAGTCCCATATACATCTTTTTGTGTATAGTGCTTGTAACTTTACAAAGAATGAGCCAAATTTCTTATCATTTTGATGATTCCAGAACCTTGCAGATGCTAGATGCTAGATGATCAACCTTTTCTGATCGATTCCACGTTTCTTTCACAATGCAATCGCATGACTATAACTGGTCTTTACCTTTAACACTATTCTGGCTGTCAACAGGCGATTTGTACTTGCTATCTTTAAAATAACTATGACTAATAATCTTGTCTCTTGACTGCACTGAAGTGTACATACGAGCTATATGTATATGCACATGGGCCCATATTTAAGATATGATAATAATAATAATAATAAAAACGTTACTTATAAAGCGCTTACCACCGAAGTCTCTAAGAAATAGAAATCTGCTGTGCTCAGTTTATAGTCTTTTTGTATTCCCTACCAACAGAGATAACCTTCTAGCTCAGCTCCTGGAGATAATGATTGCAAAGACCTTTGAAAATCAACCTAAGGCAATTTCAAAAGGCCTTTTTCACCACCTTTAGAAATATGTAAACATTACAATGTCATAACATCATTTCTGTGTACAGTATACCATGGAAAGGTGTTGAAGTCGCCCTTGAACATGTATCTACCATTAAAGGAAGAGGAAAGACACTAAAAAGAAAAAGTTATTAGTTTAAAAAAATGAAGAATACAAATTTGAAAATTGACATCATAAATGTTTCTCAATTTTGTTTTAGAGTCTATTTTTGAATGTAACTGATTATTTGATTTGCATTGAACACCTATTTATTTAAAGTGACATTTTCCTTGTCAGTTCCAGACATTCAGATGGCAGTATTTTAATAACACAATTTCTTATATACAGATACATGTAGAGGTAATGTACATGAGTATAAAGATGTGCAAATTCTGTAAATACTAAGATCACTGTGAGCTCTCAATCTCAAAGGTAATGGATGTGAAAGAGAGCCCTCTTGTGGTGGAAATTAAAAAGTCACTGCACTCTCAAGTTTATGAGGTAACCGTCTAGCTATGCCATGGCTGGTCCACGAATATGAGTCATACTTTGTGGGTAACACAAAAGTTATTTAGCACCACACAGAGATTAAGGTTCTAAAATGTACTTTAGAAAGCATAAGGTTTCACGGAGGAGAAATGCACACAATCACAAAGTGTCAACATTCCTTATGTTGACATGGTAGATTACAAGTGTTTTTCTGTTTGAGTTCCCTTGTAAGCAAAGAATACATACTGTACACAAACCATGAAGTTGTGCTTTTTATAGTTATGTCTACATGTAGTACTTTTCATTGATGATGATATGGCGTGCAAAGGTTTTTTTGTAGAGTCCAAACTTCACATATGATACCCCATTCAAATCTCTAAAGGCTTAATAACCACTCACCACATTAAATGTTGTTTGCATAGATTTGGATAAAAATAGTCCTTTTGAAAAGACATTGAAGAAACTTGTACATTGAAGAAACAATATCTAAATAAGTAAATATATCTAGGTCCTAGGTCCGAATCAATGAGGAAGAAGACAAAATAAATAGTTTTATG
Source organism: Hemicentrotus pulcherrimus (assembly GCA_003118195.1). Lineage (NCBI taxonomy): Eukaryota > Metazoa > Echinodermata > Echinoidea > Camarodonta > Strongylocentrotidae > Hemicentrotus > Hemicentrotus pulcherrimus. Next base: position 36,900 of record BEXV01001261.1, read on the forward strand.
AAGAGGCTAGAGGTTAGAGATAATCATATGCACCCTAGTTCTGCACTAATTGGGTTCAAGCATTCACATTCTAAAGACTTTATCATTCATATTCCTTTATTGAATTTTTAAAATTTTTTTTAGCAATCCTATCATTAAATTGTAAGTCTTTACACTGTACAGGACTCCAGTGTTTTAAGTTGCAAGTATATATTCAAAGGAGCCCTTTAACAAATGTCTTTATGAAAGTGAGAATTTCTAACAGGTATTCTGTACTTTTGTGTGTACATGTATATTAATTAATTCACCTATGTATTTAGTTATTTTGCAGTACAGTACAAACCAAATAATGGCGAGGAATAGCACCATCAGTACATGTAACTTTCTTTTTAAATATACATTTCACATCAGAACGAGTGTAACATAATGAAATTATCATTATGATGGCAGAAAGTTATTGTAACTGACACATTTATCACTTACATGCAGTGCCATTTGCACAGGAGGAACAGGGGGTTCTATCATGACGGTTCTAGAAATATACAGTGAGCCCTCTTGTGTTAAGAAATAAATTGAGAGATTTACTATTTTTCTACCCTTGGTTTGGAAAGTGTTCTTGTTGTGGTAATGAAGCATTTAGTGAGTCATAGCTTGGCTATTCCATTCAGGTGTGGTGATGAAAACAAAGAGAGTTATTTACAGCAGGGTCTACTCTGAGTGGGTCTTCCCTCTGTGGTTTTGATATAGGTTGTGAAGTGATTTTTTACTGAAATTTTTTGTTCAGAGGTGGAAATATGGGAATCTCTCTATGTGTAGGAGTTCATCGGTTAGGTTATACATTTATCCTATGAGTCATTGATAATGTTTTTTAGTGAATATTGTTTTGTTTATGGACTTTTGTGATAAAGTAATATAATGTAGAGTGAGATTATTTGCAACAGGGGGGGGGGGCACAAGTAAAAAAACAATAGTTTTCAAAGTAAACTTGACTGACAATGTTATAAAAGCACAGTCATGTCAGACAAATCCATCCTTTTTTAAAAGTAGAATATCATTAAAAGTTTGGTCATGGTTCATATTTCAAATATTTTCTATTGCAACTAATGTATAAAATGATTGTGCCACATGCAAAGCATTTTTATTGTTTTATATTTCACCCAAAATTACGGCCACAGTTTTGTAATAACAAAATTTGGCTATACTTCTGGTCTTTCCTCAAGTAGAGTATCTTATTTACTGACAGAATTGTATTTAAAATGAGAACAGTGTGCAAGATTTACATGAATTTATCTTTCATTCAGAACCGATTACTCATGTTTTCCATTACATTTTTTCTTTGTTTCTTTTCATGGTATAAACAGAAATCATCACAACTGGCTCCAGCTGGAGAAGAAGGTACTGGACCACGACTTTCCAACCAAGTCCGGTATCCTCACCCTCTACTTCAGGGTGCAGTTCTTCATGGAGAGCATCAATCAACTCAGGGACAGTATTACTATTGAACTATTCTACCTACAGGCCAAAGAATCAGTATTCAAGGTGAGTCTTGTTCAAATTTTCAAATTGGAAGATTTGATATATCTTACTGAACAATATCATGGCCTCATGAGGGTGATGTGGACATCATGTTTGAAGGGAAAATTTGATTTAAAATGTTTTAAAAAATGGCATTTTGAGGGAGGTATCATTGTTTTAATTGTTGGTTGTACAAATACAACACATGCTCCAGGAACAAACAATTGCGAGGCTGCTGATTTCCTACACAAACCAAAATCTTAACTTCAATCCTGGACCTGACTCTATATACTCAACCTGAAACCCGAAACCCGAAACCTAATCTTAAACCCAATTCCAAACATAACTCTTTCCCTACATTTATATATGTGACAAAATATGCCCAAAGCTCCAAAGGCCTGGATGGATACTAGTAATAGTGATTTTGGAAAATGTGTTTGATAAATATGTTTCTATTAACCAGAAATAGGGCGAATAATCATGGCACAGGCTGCTATACCAATTTAATTAATTTTTATATTACATTTGTTCATATGTCTGAAGTTAAGGTTCTGACCTGCCTAATGCACCTGCTGTTACAGCATGTTTGCAGACTTTGGTATAAAGGTTATCAATGATGAAAATACAGACGTACCACATGCTTGCAGTAGTCAAGTGAACAGGCCTAACATTGCAGCAATAATTTATATGAATATTATCAGCATTACCCGTATATCAATATCTACATGTAGTTTACATTAATTTTACAATTTCTATCATTTTGCTGAGATATATTTAATACAAATGTTTGAGATGATATTTGATGAATATGGAGTGCCGGTAAGTAAAAATAGCGTAGATTCTCCTTTGTCTAATCTAAGTCATACTCCAGCTGTGACAAATGGAGCTATTATCAGCTGGACTGTGATGAGTGAATGGGAGAAAAAGAGAGAAAGTGAGAGGGAGAGAGAGAGAGAGAGAGAGAGAGAGAGCGAGAATATTAATGAGTGATATCGTATCTGTGATTGTGCAAGTACAATGGCTTCCGCTCAACGAATACTCTGTAATTCTACGTGGGCCATGCACTTTCATCCATCTCCACCCTGCTGCAATGAAGTGCTAATTGGGTCGACTCCCACTGAGAGACATTGCACAGAGCAGATAGACATGGATGCCTTGTCATCCGGATTTAATGATCCAACTTCCGCAATGTGTAGGTGTGGATAGGTTTCCATGTTATTCCGTCATTCACAAACCACTTGAGCTAGATGATGTGGGGCACCTACCTCTTCAGAGTTATTCTTTAAATTCATGTTACAGATGAAAAGTATTCTTCTTCTGTGTAGTCTGCTTCCATTTAACGTTGAAGATTCTTGCAAAACTTTGACATAAGTGTGTGTCGAAGGGTAGGGTGCTTGTGAAAATAATTTACTTGTTGAATAGTGAGACAAAAACTATGAAACTGCTTGAATGACATATAATAAGAGTGAAACTGCTGTCTACCTTCTAAATTTGATACTACTGGCACAGTTGTAGTAGTATCTTTTACGATTATCAGCATGACATCACAGTCACATGACTGAGTTGTCAACTTGAGAACGGTTATGGCAGAGATTTTTTGACAATGTGCGATTGAAGTTCAGCTATTATTACACTTCAGTCTATGTTTTAGCCGAAGCCACTTTTTATAAAGAGAGTAGAATGAGTAATTTCATGCCAAATATTTCATTCAAATCCATGTTTTGTATCCGGGCCAAGATTGCAGTTACGGTAATTAAGTTTGTATCATTTGACATTGGCATTTCTTTGCTAATGTAAATCCTGATATTCATCTAACTTTCCAACATCTGATGTCCTTGTGTCAGGGAACATTAATTTCTGTTTATTCTGCATACATGCACATCTGTCAAACTCTGGTTGCCAACTATTTTGCCATAGCGACATTTGATAACTCAAAACTGGTGATTGCATGAGGACTGATTAAAGAATTGCAAACAAATAGATAGTATCAAAATGAATTTAATTACAGGCATTTTTATTTTAAAAATTGCATTCTATAGAATTAGTACCAAGCATGCTACGTGCAGGACATATACTATATAAAGAGTCTTTTGACAAATATATGACATTTTATAATGCATCCCTACTTTTTAATACCTACAGTAGACCCCCCCCCCAAAAAAAAAAGTTTATATGAAAGAAAG
>BEXV01001261.1:51453-70570 GCA_003118195.1 Hemicentrotus pulcherrimus
TTTATTCAGTTTTATAATATCAAGGACATTTCTTTAGCTATTAGTAATGAATGAATGTTAGTTCTTTGTGCTTTATATCTACATGTATAAAGGTCCTTCTGCTTGAGTTTATTTTTAATACCTTTGGTTGTTCTTGTGCCTTCAAGATTTAGCTAATCTTGGCAAACACCTGATACTTGAATCCCATTGAGACTCTCCGAAAATTGGAATGGCTTGATTATATTAGGCCAATCAGCTGGTCAATTAAGCCTCCTAATGCAGTCCCTTCTAATCAGACCTCATTATTGTCAAACTCAATGTTTTGAGACCCCTTGTCGGGCTCTGAAGTGGAAAATTGCTAACATTTGCCTAGCCATGATACGTCTTATTGCAAATTACCAGTATAAATGAGCCGAAAGTATGGTTCTTATTCGTCATAAGAGTATATTCAATGTGCTGCATGTATTTGAGTTTTAAATGCAAAATCAAGAACTACATGTATGTATATTTCAGACAATGATTGATTCATTAATTGAGCCAGAACACAAATATATCAACATTTCATGTGATATCTTGAAATGTAATTAGCACCTCAAGAATTAAAAATCTTTCTGGACTTTAGCCTTCATACCCGAGCAGAAGTTAAAAAAAAAAATATTAACACATGTATTTGTTGGCCTCTTATGTCTTTACCACTTAAATTAATTAAGATATTGAGAATCTATCAACACCTTGATGTAGCAATTTCCACATTTCAGTCTATTTGGACATTACTGCAAGAGTGATGCCCTAAAAGCTCCCAGGAGGCTGGAGTATATTGTGTGAAAGCTCTCATCCTATTGATATACCATGGAGATATACATACACACACACTCTCTAGCACACAGAGCGATACCTGTCCCCACCACGTACACAACCGGCTTGCTCTGAAGTGCTCAGTCATGCTAGTGCGATATGTTCCTCATTCACTTGTGAGGCGGTGATGGTGGTACGTGGATGTAGATTTCATATGCATGATGATTCAGGCTTGCAAGATTTACAGAGAATTCTACCTATATACCTATTGCCTGGATGTTGTTTCCTTGGTGATGTTTACTCCCGGTAGCAGCATTGTTTGAATTATAGCCACTCGTGCATGTATTCTAGTGGATATCCAGAGGTGAGTTGAAAATATGATATACCAAATATATCAATTTGAACTGATTTTAGAATGCATGGTGGAATTACTTTTTCTGATTTCTGGGCACTTTGATGCCAAAAGCATTCACTCTCAAGGTTGAAATATTATGGTCTGATTTTGAGTAAATGGAACATTTGAAGAGGTTTTTTTTAGCTCTCTTCATTCATAAATTTCACTTTTTGATTTCCCCATATTTTCCTTTTCATGTGAATGTAGGCGTAATTGTTTATATCTCAACATGTTATTGAATTCCTCTTCATCTTTTTCAGTTAGGAGCATATGTTATGTAAATATCATGGTGTTTCTTTAAAGATAATTTTCGAGGTGTATTTGCTTATAAGTGTTTTTTTTTTTTTCATTGCCGAGAAAGAAAATATTTCGGTATGGACAAATGAAAGGAGTATGGTGAAAGAGGGAAAGAGAGAGGAAGGAATGTATATAAACTGTATATTCACATGAAGGTTTATCATTTAAAAAAGTTATATTTGAATTCATCTGGTGTGCCTCAAATCAAAGATGAGATAGTTTTCAGTGACACATGTTCTCTGCTCTGAAGGAGCATGAAGATATTGTAATCACCCTTGATTTTCAGCTGAATAGCCTGACTCATTAGGTCATTATAACTCTGCATACCTGCCCATGCCTTGTAGATCAATCAACCCAAAGCCATGACCAGCCTGTGGTGGCATATAATTTGAACATATCTTATTTAATTGTATATATTTGGAATCCAGGCATCTTCTTCATGATGACTTCCTCTTTTTGGGAGTGTTCTTCCCCCTAACAATGATGTTCATTATACGTGTACATACATGTTTATTTGGCATGAACCTGCAATGTAAATAATTCTTGGTAGCAAAGATAGTGTGCATAATTAATCAAAGTACATTGGCATTAACCGAAAGAACTGTCATGTAAAAACAGAATTGTGATTGCGCATTGTAGGGCCTAGGGGTCTTATTTGCCCCAAGCTAATATAACCTTCTTATATTTCATTACTTTGTGGTTCTTCAACAAAATGACAAAATAACAAGTTGCTCAGTCTAGCATTATAAGTAAAGGGGATATTTTTCTTGCATCCAAACTATAGGAATGTTTACTCTTAGAAAAAGTTCCACTCCTTCTGAAAAGAGCATTGAAACGTGCATAGAATGTTGTATTTGCTCTTGATGGGAACTATGTAGTCATGCCTACATTGTGTGTTTACTTGGAAAGTTTACTTTAATTGCATGGGGGAAAAATGCATTCTGAATGGAAGAAAAGTATTGTCAAAATGGCATTCAGACTACTACCTGTCCATGTAAACTGGATCTAACAAAAGGTTCCTAGTTTGGCCACCTCACCCTTTATTCAAAGCCTTTATTATTATGAAGAGCATTTTATAAAACACGGTCAAGAACGTGAGAGAGACACAAAATTTCACACCTCCTGTCCTTCCTTCATAGCAGTTTGTCTTGGAGTAATATCATAAAACATTAAAGCGAAAGGAAACTTCAATACATGTAGGTGACAGCTAGACCTTGACGTCATGGTTCTACCATGGCAGCTAGTCTCTATTTCAAACCTTCTGTTGACTGAGTAAACTTGACATATCTGGCCTAGCTTGCACTTGACCTTTGGGAGGTATCATTGACATGTAGAACTCTAGAAGCTCAGGCCCCCTATCAGCACTCCTTGTAATGGAATGGCTTGTGATGTGAATGAAAGAGCAAGATGGGAGTGGTTGCATTGATCTACGTTGTAACTTGTAACTTGTTGTAGAATGGAACGGGATATAAAATCATGGAGATGTAGTGATCAGGGAGTTGTCTTCATACAGACTACACTTTATGGAAAGTTTAGGAATCTTTTTATGTACCATCTGCTAAAAATCTTTAAAAGTGAAAAGTATAATTTACATGTACTTCCATGAAAAGTAATTCTAACTATGAACAGTGCTTGTATGCGATTATTTTTCAAGAGATAAAGAAAGAAACATGAAAGAATACCGTAGTTTTATAGTTGTCCTTCTGTCATGGGAAAAATGATCAGCTTATGAAATGATACACCTTTAATAATCTTATTAGAATATGTAAAGTAAGGTATTTTACACTAAAGTGCTGTACCAGTGTTCCACTCACATCTTAATATAGCATTCAGGACAGTTCGCTTTGCATTATAAATGCTACTAAAGCAGTGCTCACTGATTCAACACAAATCTGGGTGTTAAAGTAAGCTTTCTTAAAAGATTAAAATAAAATAAAAAAATACAGATAATGGGAAATTCCAAGGTCTAAGACACAAACCAGTAACCTTTGGGCAAGCATGTTTAATCTGAATCTTTCTAGAATAGACATCCTCAAATTGTTGGAAGTAAATGTACACTGTATGCAGCGTACTTGTCAATACACTGAAGGTATACTGAGAATATATTATCTTATACCAGTACACTGAAATGTCATGATATTATTCTTTGAAATTAATTTTTTTTTTAGTGAGTATATACAAATTCTATGTTTGTACAGCTGATTGGTCCAAAGAGCATATTAAAAGTTGCATGCAGAAAAACATTAATCTATGGGTCCTGATGAAGAAATTTGCTGTCGTCTTGACATTTACGCTAGCAAATATGTTAGAGGAATACTGTTTGCTTATTCATTATACTTACATTGCTATGCTTATATCCTAATTGACAGCAAGTGCTTGCCTATATTGTACATGTCACTGCTGGATATGTCTATGCATGGTTCTCATTTAGTGATGTCAAACAATACTATCTCTCTCCTTGCATATTGACCTAAGATCACCTTGGTAACTCAATTTAGTGAGAGTGAGGATGTCGTGATGATATGGTTCAGCCTCTATTATCTATACAGCCATCCATCTTTCGGTGTTTCTTAGATAACATTATCAGTCTTCTCCCAATCATATTTGTTAGCTTTACTATCACCCGTGAGACATGTTATCAGACTGAATGCCATTCTCAAACTATTTATATTCTATCATAACATATAGGCAGGGATATGAGAGTTAAACTAACATACCCTGATATAGGCAACACGCAGTACATTGAAGGCTGTTCTTATCTTTGCGAGTTATGATAATGATTGAGCTTGATGACCACACACAGATAGCTTAATTGTGATACGTGTTCCTATACAAAGGTGTGTAAAATGGATTACCGTATACATTTTGCGGTTTTTCATAAACAATTATAAAAAAATCATCCAGAATGTAAGATCAGTTTTTCATGAGACAAGGACTTTATTATAGTCGTTCAGAAGACAAAGACTTGGGTTAATAGATAGCATTCCATAGATATGCTGTAGACAAAGGAATGCCAAGAGCTTGGAATATGGGAGAGAAAAAAACATTTACATGTGGAGTGTTTTTCTTTCTAAGAGGAGATATCAATATCTTTTCATGGGGTATTTATGGAAAGGGGTATGTTATACAAGTTTCTGGTCAGAAAGCATCTGGTCTTATTGTCCCAAAATGGAGGGGTGGAAAGGGTCATTATCCCAGAAAAGAAAGAAAAATCAATATTTGTGGTTTACTACTAAAAATAAAACAGCTCTGAGCCACGTCTGAAATACATTGGGCATCTGCGTGCGTGCTGCTCTTTTTTATGAAGTGTCTGTCCGACCTTGTCTCTTTTGCATATCAATTTCGTGCAATTCCTTTTTTTCTTTTATTTAAATTGGCCAATCAAAAAGAGTGGAAATTTGAAAACCCTGCATCCCATGTAAAAAGCTGACGTTGATAAACAATAGATTGTTACGTTGCAACACTTTACATAAACAATTTCAAGTTGTACAATGCAAATGATAGATTCAACACACAGAAAGAGAGAAGTAAATGGTTGGGCTAAGACTTTGGCAACATTGAGCTAGACAGAAAAAACCCCCAGATAGATCCATTTATATTAGAACTTTGAAGCATGACTAAGATGGCTTTGGCAGGCAGCTCTTCACTCTTGAAAATTAACACTCTTTTCACACCTCAAGTGCAAGAGATAGACCTGAGTGGGGGGAAAAGATTCCTTGTGACAAGCAAAGGACTCTTTCTCCAGTGATTTTTGGCACCTCTGAACCGACTGTACTAATCAGGCCGGCAAGCCCCGTTCAGCCTCTAAATTGGATTCGTTATTGGGAGTAAATGATTCTCAAGATGGGATTGATTTCAGGCTGATGACACACTAACGATGAGAATTGGTCAGCTTAGGCTGTATATTTTCAGGCGAATCCCATGATAATCCGGGGTCTGTCACAGGAGAGTTGTTCCTACACTTTTTGACAAACTGATGAATGGGAGGATGCATTAAACTCTCTAGCTGAGAACATTGTATAATCTTTCTGTTATTTTGTCTAGGAAATCGGCTGTTTTAAGTTGAGATTTATATATTCTGTGGGAAAAATTGTCAGTTACCAGTAGTCATGTGTGAACAAACTTTTTTCTTGCAAGGCCTGTATTTCACCTTCAATTACATAAGAGATTTTTGTAGCATTCGCACATACAATTAAGTTAATTTATGAACCATTTTTGTTTATTCGGCGTTATCTGTTGTTATTTTAAGGATTTATTTTGTAAATTTCATATATAATGGCTTTTTGTTTATCACAAATCAGGGAATTCGTAGAATATGAAATACTGACTCAAATCAAGATTAATTAACATTTACAACGGCAGGAGACGATGAGCTTTGTAATTTAAAAGAATAAATACTGGTATCTTACCCTGTTCTTTGTTATATTTGGGGTGCTAAATAAAATTGGAATGACAGATGGAGGAGTCATTCTGTGCTGAATATTAATATTGCATTAAATTAAAGTTGGCCTTGAAGGATGATGATAATATGATGATCAGTCAAACTGCCTGTGATAGAAACATAATCAGGAAGGAATAGCCGGCATATCTTGTTTCATTTGTTTCCTCCTGTCTACCCACCCACAAGCACAAACTCGTGCGTCAAAATATATACTGCCAAATATGATGACAGCTTTATGAAATGATCACTCATGACATCAGTAACCAAAGCTAGAGATGGAGATGGAGGGAGAGAGAGGGGAATGGAAAGAAATCACATTTATAAAAATAATTGTATGAGCATTAGCACCCCCACAAAAATGTATGTGTATGTGTGTAGNGCAAATTAAAATCTTTGTATGGATCTCTTGTTTTAACAGGTTTTGCTTTCTCTTCAGCTCTTTGAAAAAAAAAAAATTATCACCCTTTTATATTTGATTTGATTTGATTTTAATTTTTGACATTTTAATTTTTGACATTTGCATTTCTTCTTGACAAGGAAACTGAGTTTTGTGTCTGTTTAGATATTCTCTTTGATTATGACCTTCTGATTTGTTTATTTTTCTTCTAGTTTTGATATTTCAATTTCTTCTTGACTGACAAGGAAACTAAGCCTTACTTTCAAGGAAGCAAATTATTGAGTAATGATTCTAGGAGAACTGTTAAACTTCCTGTTGTCACAACAAAGTTAATAGGAATTTTATTACTTTTTAATGTATCGAGTTGTTTCAGTTATACAAATTGATTTAACAAAATTGGTATTGTTATTAATAGATTATAGTGTGCTTGTATTTCCAAGAAGTTACTTCTTGGTATTTCTTGATATTATTGCCACATATGGATTGATGATACCTGTAATATTCAACACTGGAGTACATGTACTGCACAGTGTAGAAACATGACTGTGTATATAGTCCATTTCAAATGCAATGAGAGGTATAATTGTTAAATTATCTCAGCGGTAAGTCAGCTGATTTGTTGATAAGCCCCCGCTGTAATGGCTCTTGTATGCAATTAACATTGCTCAGTGCCTCCTAATGAAATAGGCATTCAAAGTATTCCACACCCATAGTGACAAATAGATTTGTTTACGGACGACTTTCAAAGGTAATGAAGCATCATTGATTTAATCACTGAAAGGTGTAGAGAAAAAAAAACGAGTATAACACTCAAAATTTCAGAAAAACTTTGGCACATGCTGCCTACCCCTTCAAATATTGATTATTGGATTTGTCATTGTAATACATACACATCATTGGCATCTTGAAATTGACACTTCACTTTGTGCAAGAATTTGAAGGCTTTTAGAAAGTATGAAAATCAACTTCAGAACCCTGCAAATACACAGCTTAAAAAAAATGGATTTTATACTATATATTTGTTATACCCCCCCCCCACACGCACACACACACACACACACTCATTTCAAGATCAAAATCTGTAGATGTGTAATGCATTTAACTCCCTATCTGATTGGGGAGGGGGAAATTACTGTACTGTAAAAAGCCAACTCTTTGTTGGCTCATTTGCCCTGTAGATTAAATGAAAAATGAATATGGGCTTCCTAATGGGGGAGAGTAACAATGGTTGTCATAGTAACTAGATTCCCCTCTCTTTGTTGATTTATAATGATTTCCATAGCAGCTGAGTTAGCAGCTGAGTAATTACTCTTACACAATACACATGCAAATTGAACTATGTGGTAAGAAAATGCCTGTAGGGGGAAATGTCGCTGCTTCTCAGTCGACACGAATATGGAGTATTTTTTTCTTAAATTGATGCAATTCATTTGGAAAGAATGAACGCAACCGACAAAATAATAATCTCTGAATACTATTTGCTATCTGTGAAATAGGAATCTTAAACGAACAAAGGGCATTCTTTAAAAAAATAAAATATAGTATGCAATATTTCCAGTGTGTTTATTATGATATGTTTTTATTCAAAAAAGATATACACAATGATTAATGACATTTTTTAGCAGAAGTGTTAAGAAATGGTTTATGCTTTTATTCATGATAAAGAACATTAAGCAAACCTATTAAACCCATGCCTCATTACTTGAGCATTCAGCATTTGTAAGGCTAAATCTGTTTGCGTTGGCGAATTCCAACTTCCATTAGTGGACTTCAAATGCAATAAAGTGATTTTTCTAAAAATATGCAGAGTTACGATTGAAAATATTGTTCTGTTTCTTTCTTGTAGGATCATGATATTCACCTGCATGAAAATGAAATCCTTTTTCAGGAAATGTATATATAATATCCAACAGTTGTTATTGGCTCAGCTTTCTTTTGTTTCTGATTTGGATTTAGTTGATTTATTACATGTCACAAGTCTTTGTCATGTAAACTCAGACCTCGCCGGTAGCAGAGAATAAACCATAAATAATGATAGAATTCAGAAAACTTAAAATGCTAGCCTGCCTATGGGCTACAAAGCTTTGGAAATTTGGAGTAGTCACAAGCTCTGGTATTGATTTCATGCATTCTGAGATTCAGTGATTATCCCTTTAGCTCCAAGCCACAGACATGTCAGACAAGGTTTTGTTTATGAATAATGCACTGGGTGATTTTTTAAAATGGCATTGAGAGTTTAGACACTCGGTGGTACCCTTTTGTTGGGGGAGATGACAAAGTGGTACTGACAATAGACACATGTTATTGAAGCTTTAATTTGCATAAATTTACAAATTACCAGGGATGTATAGTGTATCCTTGGGTATTGTGGTGAGGAGAATGGGGAAGGGAGTACAATTGCATGTCGAACACCAAATTTAGACAGTGTTTCATGTGTAAACCCCTCTCAGAATTATGTAAATTGATTGAAGGTAATAGGATACTGTATATTTCTTTTGTTCAATATGAAGATAACATGTTCTACTGTTCTTTATCAAAATAATTAGATTTCAAATTACTTTGCTGCGTAATGAAAAGGGTGACGTTTTTTTGAATGAAAAAGAAGTTATTCTTGTTATTCTTGTTTAGAACTGTACCTGATTATAAAAGGAAAACTAATTCAAAATAAATGTTAGAATGAAATCCCCTTGAAATCTAAAGATTTGATGTTAAACTGGCTGTAGTGTGATTCTTTCAGAAAGCTAACAAACGCTAACAAGGCAAGTTGAGGATCAGAAGGCTTTTAGGTATCTTACTGCAGTCTACACCATTCTTACTGCAGTCTACACCATTCTTACTAACATCCAATGGTGTTGTATAAAGAGGAACATGAATTGTTAGATCCTTGTACATGTATTATGCCAAGGGGTACATGGCACAATATTCATTCATTCAAGCACATTGACTGTGCTCCATTCCCCACAAGGGACGCTTATAATTTCCCATCATCTTAAGATGCGGGTGTGATAACGAGACAGCGTGCTTTGCTTCCTCACCCATTACATTCAACTGGTGCATGGAGGGGAGATTTTGTGAGGCATGAATCCCCATAGTCTTAGGGTGCCAGCAAGCCATCTGCTGCTCGTAATCAACACTCCATTTATATTGTCATTTCTTTGACAAAATATTGATTTTCTTCCCTCGTAGCCTTCATTTATGGGATGAAAGACGAGAATTCATCATTCTCAAGTTTCACGGCATAATGTAATTTGTTGTGATTCTTGTCTCGAGTTATTGTGAAAAAAAGTTAAATTGCATTACTTGGTTCAATCTCCAATTTGCATATTATGTATACTACCATTGATTGCTTAATACAAGCCTTTGAGCATTGAGTCTCCTCGATGTCAAACTCAATTTAAACATAGAAGTTCTAACTTGTATACTCTATATTGCTTCATTATGTTTCTTTATTATGTTTCTACTTTAGTATAGTGTATTTCATATCGAATTAGAAGTAATCAATCTTTGTACATGTGGACAATTTTGTAATACATGTACAGTGAAATGGTTTGTACATGGGATTGTGATAGCTGCACCTACGTGTATCTATTCCATTAACCTAATTACATGTATACTGTTTATCATTTGTTGTGAGCATCCTACGTAATCAGTGTTCCATCTTTCGATCTCTTTCAATGTACAGTTACATGCAATTGGTTGAAGGCCTGCCGACCTACGGAGTTCATTACTACGAAGTTAAAGATAAACAAGGTATTCCATGGTGGCTAGGACTCAGTTTCAAGGGAGTCTGTCAGTACGACCAGGTCGACAGAGTTACACCCAGGAAGGTAAGGTTCAAGACTTTGTGTATCTTCGTCGGCTAAATAGTAAACTAAGAATGTTCAAATCAGAAATATCTCACGAATTAATAATAATAACTATTTCTTATACGGCGCTTTTCAGGAGGGCCCTATCAAAGCGCCTTACAGATATATATACTATTACCCCGGTCATCGGATTCAAGGCTTACCCGCACACAATGTATGCACATTCTCCACTCCCTGGGGAGCATTCCAGCCAGGCGTCATTTTTACAAGCGCACACTTGCTAATCTATAAAGCACATTAGCTTTCGCATCCTACCGGGTACCCATTTAACACCTGGGTGGAGAGTGGCAAATGTAGATCAATGTCTTGCCAAAGGACATTAGTGCCGCGATGGGACTTGAACCGCGGACCTTGTGATCCACAGTCCGGTGACATATCCACTTGTCCACGACACCTCTACGAATTGGCAATGATAGCAGCAAGAAACTTGTCCGAATTGCTCACGTCTACTTATGAATTCACGAATGAAAATTTTGCAAATATGGACCGCTCAGGAAGTCAATGACTAACAAGAACTCGATTTTAAGGGAGTTTGTCAGTAGGAAAGTTTCATGCACATGAAGCTTCTAATTTACAGTAGGTCTTCCAAGGGATGGTGTTTGACCTGTCGGGTTAATGGATCAAGAGACTAGATCTTCATGAATGAAGGCACCCCTAGCTGTGTGAGATTCATCGCATGCTTCCCGTAATCCCGAGATGTAAGCAATGTCTTTATGGTTCTTGGTAGGGAAGCATGGTGTGACATGACTGCGTTAATTCAGACAAGCATCCTGTCCTAGCTAAGAGGCCTGGGACATGTTCAGACTCAACATTGAACCATCGAGAACATGTTTGTTATCCTGTTTGTTATTCTGCTGACTGTTTCTGTCCAAATTTAACTACATGTTCCGGCCTGGGAACATAGGAACAGGGACATGTTTTGATAGGATGTGAACATAAACAAGAATCTAATTCCATATAAGATTTTTAATGGTATAGATCTCAATTGAGAATTTAACCTTTTTGTCCTTGTTGTTTTGTAATTTTGTCAAATTTATGGACAGTTTTCCTGCTTTTAGTTTTAGGATGAATAACGGGAAAGAATATGTAAAGGCTAAGAATTGCTTACAACTAACTCTCTTAGGGTTTTCTATAGATCGTAAGGAAGGGCTGTTTTTTAATGTATTTTCGTTAGGATTTGGAAAACTTGGCAAATGATCTAGTGTGAATCCAACTAGTCTGCTTGTGAGAAAACATTCTTGCAATGAGCAATATTTGTGAGAATGAGTGGGCGTTTATGTAGCTAGGTGTGGAGTTAACGTGGTAAGGAAGGCCCCTGCCAAGCCCAGCTTGTCCCTCTATATCCTGCATGATTCCGGCTCTTCCTTGTGGGGGTAGGAAATATCTCTTTCCACTCATGATCTAGATTCTAGGGAGAGGAAGCTAAATATTATTGCAGTATTAAAGGGGATGAAGGCCGGAACACTTACAGCTTAATAGCCAGATTGAAGTCTAAAGGTAGATTCATTGATTTATAGAAGACAAATAATTGCCTTACTTATTATAGGGTGTTACAAAATATTGTCTTACACTTGCCCGACTTGCAGTTAGAGACTTGCCTGGTTTTTAGTTTACCCATGTATAAAGATTGTATCTACAAATTGTTGTGGGTATTTCTTGATTGCTCTAGGTGGGGAACTCTAAGTGTTGTCTAAAACTTGCCAAAATGAGAAGAAAAGAAAAACATCTACATGCAGGCCTACAAATTTAATAGCTGAAATTCACTTGTATTTCTGCTGCTGTTCGGCAAGGAGATTCGTAGTGCTATGTCTTGTATTAAAAAAGAAGAAGCTCAGTATTTCCCCTGCCATACCTCATACAAATTTCAGCATATTTGGAACGAATATTTTAAGAATTGCTTCTAATGTCGTGATATCATGTCACTTAAATCATTGTATTGTATTTTGTAGACATTTCTCTGTTCCTGTTTGGTATCATTGGTCGTGAAGCCTTTGACACCAGAACTAAAAACCCTTTAACTCTTTCAAGTACTCTATGATGCTGCAATGCACTCTTGTGGTAGATGGATGTTTAATGAATCTGTCAACCATGTATGCTTCTACTGCAACTTATGGATAACAGCCATGAAATACAAATATTAGATATAATAAAATTATTTTGCAAATTCTTTTTGAAAGTGAAAGTGTTAGAGTATGGTATTCGTATACGTCATGTAATGGATATATGAACTTGAAATTTAGTTTTGTTTCCAAGAATAGGAGCTCTTTAACACTTGGTTGTGAAGTGTTATCAATATCTGCTTGTTAGAATTAGCCTCAAAATGTCCATTGGCTGTTTGGATTTTGAGAAGGAACAACATATTTAGGTAGTAAATTAATAAGATATACTGGCAGGGAAGATTTGGTAAAAATCTAATTGGTTATAAAAATAAGGAGATTTGTCCCCAGGAAAATCACTACCCAATTTTAGATTAACTTTGTGAATGTAAAGAATTGCAGCAAAGTGCACTTGTTGCTTTTATGTTTTTTTAAAATGTGTTAAATCAGACAATTGAGTGTATTACATGTATGTCTCTCTCTCTCTCTCTCTCTTCCTCTTTCTCTCTCTTTCTCTTTCTCTCTCCCTATCTGTTTATCCGTCTCTCTTTATCTCAATCACTGTCTTATACCTGCCTTTTCCAGATCTTCCAGTGGAGGCGGCTGCAGAACATCTACTACAGGGACAGGAAGTTTTCAATAGAAGTCACTGACCCTAGAAGGTAATTCAACCACAGAAGTACTTTATTCTGTTTTTGACAACCCTTGTAACAGTTTCCTCATACATGTACACTCCTGTCATGCTCCAAGCGATTTACAATATGTCTGTACTTCCTCTCCAAATCTGATACACCGCTTTAATCTGCAATCAAATCTTTAGCAATGTGAACTGCCCTGTCTTCGCAATAGTGTACTAGAGCCTTGGACAGCTGCGGCATTTGCACTGTTTTAACTTTTGTGTGTCATTGTTTAGAAATCACCTGATGACTTTTTTTTCCCTGCCCAGGATACTTTTCTTTTATATTTGATCCCTTATGCTCCGTAATCAAGCTTGTTGTAGGAAATGGAGGGGAGAAATAGAAGAAATTGGGTCTTGTATAAACATCGTTCTCACACCTACGTCACAAGTATTATGGGTTGGGAGAAAGTTAGTTTTTCCTGTACAAATTGAGGGTTGAATTCAAAATAAAAATGTTCATACTGGAAGTCAACCAGACAGACAATGTACTTTGAGATGAAAATTTGAAAAAGGAAATGCATTTCTCGGTACAAGACGGAAAGACGATCCTTTTCCACCCGGAGGATAAAGATAGGAATAGAGGGTAAAGAGGATGGAAAGCAATGCTATTGACCTCCATTAAATGTTCTTATTGAATGACTGTGAGTACACTGACATCTTTAAAAGCTAGAATAAATCTTATTTCATACTAGTGAATCAAAATTCACCTTTGATAAAATTAGGAATAAAAAATATTAGAAAGTGAGAAAGCCTTGTTCAGTTACAACTTCTGTAGGGTTGGGCCCACAACTCATTCAGATATGATTTTTATTTGTTAAACTCTGGATCTTCAGATTGTGAACTTAAGTGTCAAGTTATGCTTGAACCATTAACATTTGGTGACGGTTAAATGCTAGAACCAAAAATGACATGCACTATGTAGCAATTACATGGTTCTACGTTTTAATATTTCAGCTAAAATCCTATCAGATAGATCTAAATTTAGGGTACAAACGTTGTTACATACATTTTTATTGGCGCTAATAAGAATCAAGAGCACCCCAGATTGAGTGCCTCAATGCATGATCCCCTCTTCCTTCAAGGTCTTATGCTTGAGTCTGATACAAGCAATATTCTGGAGACCCTGCAAGAAGAAAAAAATCTTGCGTTGTCATTGGCAGGAAGGCATGAGAGTGTAGAGATTGACCATTCATCTCGTACCTCGGCTACTTTTCTTGCAACTCATTCTCGTGTGAAGGCTCTGGAAAAGGTGTAAGAAAGGGTCTTGCATATCGAGGTTAATGGATTCTGTCAGTAGCAAGTTCTGCGATGGTTAGGGTTCATGTTGAAATAGAAATCGAGGAAATCAGCTTCTGATTTGCTTTCTCTTCTGATTTGGTAATGCTGGAGGTTGAAACAAGATCACCTAGCTGTGCCAGTGTTGCTTGGTCTGTAGAGATTCATTGCAGTTATCCTTGAGTGACAGTTACAATTTGAAATGGATCTTGTGGCTTTTTTTCTTTTTCAAACAGTATCATAAGGTGTATTTTGGGAAAATTATGAAGGAAAATAGTTAAGAAAAAAAAAAGACAAGGAAAGAATTTGTATTAAATGAATGGTTTATTGCATTTGGAAAAGTGGTATATCATTTAAAAATGGATCGTTATCCCTGATAATAACATAACATGACTCAATTTTAAACACAAATAATTGAATAACTATTGTACTTTTAAAAGTATTATTGTTAAATAATTTTGATTATGCTTTTATCTTAATCCTTGATTGAACTGATCTCGTTGAAATTCAAAGAAAATTAAATAAAAGATATCTTCCATCCTATTTCTAGTGGAAATAACCCTGCTTTGTCATTGCGCTTCAAGCAAACACACCCACACATCTAGATGATATTGATTAATGGTTAAATGATGGGAAACTGAGGATTGTCTTATTTAATCAACAATCATTTGTTTTTTCCTACTTAATCCCCATTACAAACTTGTTGCCAAGGGAATGTGTAAGTTTTCCCAATTACTGGAAATTGTGTTAGAGAAGGATTAACATGCATTGGAGAGGATGATAAGTGAGTTACTTTAAAGCAGTAATGCACCACGCCTTTAACAGTCTCAAGTGTATCCTGCATTCCTTGACTATAGATTTGTAGTGCTTTCATGCCTCTCATATGAACTATTCTCATTTCTTCCTGTAGATTGCATCTTTTTTATTAAACACAACAAAGGGTTTCATGGCACTAGAGACTATCCTTAGCCTTAGGTTTCATTCATGCGTAAACAGTGACCATGCTCTCATTCAGGACAAACATAAGAGATCACTGCATATATCTTTTTAAATAAAATTATTTATAGAAGGTTTAGTAACGCAAAGCAGCAAGGACTTTCAAATTTTTACCTTAATAGTGTTGATATATAATTACTGTGATTATCGCATCAATTTATAAGAATTGCAGATCGGGCATCAAATAATTTTGAAATTAAAAATGTGAAACAAATTAACTTTTATTGGGCAAATTTATAATGTGAACACATTAAAATAGGGGAAAGAATTGTTCACTTTATAATTCATTACCTAGG
Organism: Hemicentrotus pulcherrimus; assembly: GCA_003118195.1. Classification (NCBI taxonomy): domain Eukaryota; kingdom Metazoa; phylum Echinodermata; class Echinoidea; order Camarodonta; family Strongylocentrotidae; genus Hemicentrotus; species Hemicentrotus pulcherrimus. The sequence goes on from BEXV01001261.1 coordinate 66,965, forward strand.
CTGTTGGCGATAATTGACTAATGCACATTCTCAGTAATTCCTACGACAGATTGATTTCATGACGTACATATTGAACATCATTGGTGAGATTTCCATGTACATGTAAATAAGCAGCTTTACTGATGATACAGCTTGGAACTTAGCATTTTTATTGAAAAAGGATATGGTACTTTTGAATGAGCAAGCACTTCCTTCTGGGTCAAGTAAAGAAATGTTATCAAGCTAAGGTTACATCAGTGATCCTGCTGGGCATGTCAGCGAATAAATGAATAATGCTTTAGGACCCAAGTAGCTCAGGAAGGTCCTACAATGTACTTCATGTCAATTCGGTTCGTAGAATAGAAAGCTTACCAAGGATGCAATCTGTTCTAATTTTAGTTGGACTTTACACCAATATTTTGTAGGGGTCTCCGGATTTAAAAATATTAGGGTCTGTATCGATGAGCCCCATATTATTTTGAAATTTTGGGGGTCTTGACTTGGATTTAGGTACCCATATGTGTCAGGTGCCTGTAAGTGGGCACCTGTACTCATGCAATAGAAGAAAGAATTTATAATTGCATGTTGTGTGTTTTGTTTTGCTCGTTTGTATAGCATTGCCATTATTAGGGTAAAGGTGAAGCTGTTCAGAATTTCAGAGAAGGAATAAAGGCCTTTAAGTTATGTCATTCAAACTTAAATATGACACATTATGGCTTTCAAGGAACATTCATCACTTTAACCTTTAGAATATATTAGCAGCCCAAGAAATGTGATTGTTTCCTGAGTGTTGCAAGGTTTGCCTTGATGATTGGTCTTGTACGTCACACGCCATGAGCAGCCTAGCTGCCCTGTCTGCCTGCAAGACTATTTATGTCTGAGCCCAGGCAGCAGCTGCAGTGCATGGTCTGATCCAGCTCTCTTGCTTGCAGCATGCTATACATTTATAAGCTGCATTTAGACCGTAAGCAAAAATCATCAATTTTTCTCATATTTCAGCGTTGCATCAGGTAGTAAACATGACGAAAAAAGCCTAATTGAAAAACCGACCTGGAATTTGTATTTGTTTAGCATAGGTTTTTTGACATGTGCGGATTAGTAATTGAATCCAATGACTAGGGTGATAATAATTCCAATTTAAAGTGCTTAGAAAAGTAGTATTTAGCGCTATACAAATGTGACTATTATTTGATTTCCTGAGGGGAAGACTATCTCATGCAGCTGTAGGCTCTGCCGCCCGCCCCGGCATAGTCGAATAGTCAAACCCAGACTGTCTAAGCACAGTGGCTCATAAATTAATGAGGGCAGGATTTCTCGTCAGTCAGTGATGTGCTTGGTGGCCTTCTCGCGTTACTAAGCAGAGTTAGGGCAGGCAGAGCGGCAGGCATCGTTGACATTGATGCAGGTTGATTCATACAGTATAAAAGGAGGAGCATGCCAGCCATGTAATTCATGCCAATCGCTGGAATGAAGAGGACAGTTGTTATGATGTGATAATCAGACCGGTCTCTTCTCTTTGCCTTCAACAACACAGTGGTGGATTAGTGCATACATTCATATCGCAACATCTGTGTGACAGGGCAGCTATCCTGCTTAGTTGACGACTGTATCACACTGGTTGAGGACTGTATCACACTGGTTGAGGACTGTATCACACATGTTTGTGATGTCTCTGTTGTAGATTTGAAAATGTGTCATATCTGTAAATTGGAACAAGCAACTGTTATGATTCAGCTGGAGTTTTGTGGAGCCTAAGTTATTAACTATGTATCCAGAGTTTTCAAGCCAAGGCAGCATATCTGAATCTATGTGAACTATCTATCACCAATAAAGGATTTATATGTTAATACTGCTGTGCTTGAACAAGGTGTCAGTACATGTAGGTATTGAATTTGTCTTAACAGTATAAAATAGCATTTCAGTTAACCAGATGTCTGTTTCTGATCTCAATGTTTGCCTTGTTTATTTTGCATCAATGATGCCCTATCTTATATTGCAGGTTATTCTATGCCTCTTTCTTTTTTTAATCTAAAAACATTGTTTCTAGATATGTGCATACGTGTACTACTGTATAGCTGCATGTCTTTCTTTCTCACAAGACATGGTGCAGATTATGAAGATATTGTGCATTCATGCATCTTGGAAGTGATAATGTCATGAGAATTTTATCAAAGTTGGCAAGTTCACTTGTGTCGTGAATGACATGAGCAATGTATATACTTATTTCCAAAATGTAAAATTATGTACATTTTTGTGAGAGACAAGTTTGTTACCAATATTTTGCATGACTTTGATGTCATTATGTGATACATGTATTTTACTTGTGTTTTGCCCTGTTTGTTATTGCATGACTAAATGTGTGTCTGTTTTATTTGCTTCCTCAATACATATAACCTCTTTATGCCTTGCCTGTGTGTCCTGTGTGATCCTGACACCAAACACCGAACACCAATTACTAAACCCCATCACCAAACTCGACACCAAAACGCAACCTGCGTTGTGTAAATGATAGAGTGGTGCATACACTGAGCAGCTTCAACCTTTATCGCGATGCTCTAGAAGAACCAGAAGAATGTTTTGATGATCTGTCAGATGCTATATCTGACCCTACAACTCAGTAAGTCTGTAGACCAGGTTTTAAGCCACATCAAAATAGAAAAAGAAATTTGAACTTGCTGCACTGTTTAGGTTTGAAGTCAAAGATCAGTTGCAACTAATTTTGGTTGAACATCTTGACTAACATCCCAATACAAAAGAACAGCTTTAATTTTAGTTGCTCCAATCTAGGTTAAGCAAGCTTGGTATGTTTATTCTTAAAAGAAAAGAAAAAAAAAAAAACAGTCAAAAAGAAAACATACATGTACTTGTTGGGAGTAATATGATACAAAATTAAATATTCTTTCTCCCACCACATTTGTACTAGTAGCAAGTGTTACCATATATTGTCATATATGTATGTAATGTAAGTACATGTATTCACTATTCAGAGATTGCATTGATATCATTTGCCCCTTTGTGAATATTGTTCAAAGAAGAGCTGCATGATCAGTGAATCAGTTAAGTGCTCCTGCATCATTTTGATATATATGAAATGTTTTTCTATGTTTCCTTGTGACCTTGCTATCTAAGTTGCAACCAATAATGAGTTTATTGTAATAATGAGTTTATTGTGTAAACAGTTGTTCAGTCTTCCTCCAAATTTCATGATCAGATTTGTGTATGTGTGGTTATGAGTTTGTTTTTATGGAAAAACACCATTGCCACTGTCAAGTGTGAAACAAAATGAAATAGTGAAACATTTGTAAAGTATTCAATTAACATAATATTCTATATCTTTCATCAGAGTATCAGTGAGTAGACGGACGTTTGGTGTAAGTAACGCCACCGTCCACGCCTGGTACGGACACCCGACCTTGATCCGGTCCATGTGGACCATGGCTGTCAACCAGCATCAATTATATCTGGACCGCAAGCACAACAAGGTAAAGCTTTCCTTTTCAACCCATGTATTTTCTAATCAATGAAAATTGATCAGTTTGAAGTATTATACTATGATATTAACTGAGTATTGATAAAGCAAAGTATTCTGTTTTGAATGATATATTTGTACAATAGAACTGTTTTCCC
>BEXV01001261.1:71608-98078 GCA_003118195.1 Hemicentrotus pulcherrimus
ATTTATTGAATTGTTGAAATTCCCAGAATATCTTGAAGGAAACATAAATACAAAGAAAGTGAACAAATTAAAACCTTTTAATACCAAATTTAGATGCTGTCTGTTGTAGTAAGGGTTTATCCTCTCACGGTAGTGGCTGTATGCACATGCAATAAACAGTCTTGATTATCACTTTCATATCTGGTCATTGGTACTGAGGGAGAACAAGTTTGCCATTGATTGCAAAATATATAGGGAATCTCATCAATTTCAAGTGGACAGCTGTACTTGAGAACAATAAACATGAGGCCCGTCTCCATCAGATTGAAGTTGCAAAATAACCTGCTATTTTAACTAGCCCAATCTCAAATTAGCCAGCTAATTTGTGCTTCATCAGCCAGCAGTTGCAATTAGCGGGCTATTTGGTCGAGAAAATATCTTGCTCTTGTTTCTCCAATAACCCGCTAGTTGGAAAATAGCAGGCTAATTTGTGCTCATCTTCATCTAGTTTGTGATGAGAGTATCAGGTCTGTTGAAAACGCGATTTCGAGCTTCGGGAAAATAGCAGGTTATTTCGCAACTAGGTCTGATGAAGACAGGCCTAAATAAACAGAAATACAAGTACAGGTCAGGATACTATTGTCGTGGGAGTTGATACTGAGCTGCTGACCTTAATAAATGCACATTATAGCTTCCATTGATGTGTCCTTGGAAATGATGCATATTGAGCTGGAAAGTTACATTTTCTGAAAGTGCTCCATGATGGCAGAATATCCTTATTCAGTACAGTACAGACTTAAAGTAATGGAAGATCTTGGTGATACTCAACACTTGTTTTCTAATGGATAACAATTTCAGATGTGAAATACCCATTGATTAGGAGATGATGTGACACGTAACCTTTTGAAGAAAAAAAAGACACAATGAATGGCATGATTCCTTGATATTGCATTGACATTTATAGTCTTGCAGGAGGATGATAGAAAAAAAAAGAATTCTCATGCCTATACATAGTCAGTGAGCAGCCAGCTAACGCAGTGTAGAAGAGGGCTTGAAAATAATGTCTTGTAATTGTCGCCAATTGACTCATTGCCATTCAATCTATATCAAACTGTGGTATGGTGTGGTTACATGTCTGTGGGGGAACACGATCCCATCGTTATTTGACCTATACCTAGCGGTGTAGTAAAAGGGTATCTGGTTATGTCTGGAAATGTATTGGCGTGTTTGAAAAATGGGGAAGGCATGACAAGAGAAATAAGCCATGCATCGAATATCATAGCGCCTATCTCTTTCATTTTGTTTATACAATGCTTTATATACATGTACATGTATGTATATTTGTATCTTCCTTGTACATACCGGTACACATGTACATTCTAAATATACAAATTAATTTAGTTTCTTAAAGTTGCCATGGTTTTCTTCATATTTCTAAAGTGTAATATTCATTTCCTTTTGCATTATTCACAGCCTCAAGAGAGCTGTTAGCCTTAGAAGGAGAGGCAGCCAAGAAGGATATTGTGGAAGCGCTGAAAGCCAGAAAATCTGTTCTGCAAGACAGACTTCAAGAAAAACTGGAGGCACTCAAGAAGATATGCATCAACGAAGCTGTAAGTCCTAATGTCATGCCTTAGAATGCCGGGTAGGGCTAATAAATTACTTTTTTTTCTACTCTGTAACAATAGGTTTTATTTTTAAGGAGGAAGCAATAAATCATTCACTACACACTCGGGGAGCCTTAATGGGGTGCAGTGTTTTCACACTCTTTAAAAAACTGTTTTGATAGATAGTCTGAAAAACTATGAGTAAGTGCAGTATAACCTTTACATCATCCTTGAGAAAAACATATGGTTTGATGGCTCTGTGATTCATTGAATTAGACAGTACAATGCATGCAGAAGTAGGCATAGCCTAAAATAATGTGGATATTCAACTTTTAATAAATTTATATTCACATAACATACATGGTATATATGCTAAATGATCCATATACCTGGTAGAATGGGGAATAATATATAGGGAGGAGGATAGGCTTCTTGCAGCTAAAGAGAAGGCTCTATGAACATCTTCACCATTTCCTGATATGGTTCGTGTATGTCTTGTAGCTGAACGGGAAGTGGAAATGTGGGCTTAGAGTGAATCTAGGGATTTCCTGCTCTTTATCTGTCTATGATGCAATTTTAGTATGGTGGTTTATCTGTGTGAAATGCTTGGTTGAAGAGGGTGTAGTAGATCTAGAGACCAAAATAATTCCTGCCTTTAGCCTGCAATCGTTCTACACTGACCCAGAACTCTTGTCATCGTCTTGGTCTGATGAAAAATCACAGGACATGTTCTTAATCTATCTCAATCCCTCTTGTTCTTTTCCCTCACCCTCCAATACTCCCCCAATTCTTCACCCTTATCCCTCAATACGCCCTATCCTTCACCCTTATTCTCCATCCCCCCCCCCATTCTTTGCCCTCATCCTCCAATACCACCCCTTTTTATTCTTTGTCCTAACCCTCCAATACACTCTCCAATCTTATCCTTTGCCCTCACCCTCCAATACCCTCTCCCCTTATCCCACCAATACCCCCATCCACCCTCACTCCCTCTCCCACTCTTTATCTTCCTCTCATTTAACAGGAGCTGACAGGTGAGCTACCCTTGGAGTACCCACGCAAGCCGGGTGAACAGCTGCCTAAGATCCAGAGGCGTGTGGCCACTGCCTTCACACTCTCTGCTAGGGTTGTCAATTCTGGTGATAGGTCATGCTCACAGGTAATGGTCGTCATACTCTGATTAAGCATGATTGACTATCAAAGTCTTCTTCCTATGAGGGGTATACTTGCCCGATCTGGTTGCCATAGAAATATGATGACACATCAATGGTGCTAATGTCACTTATTGAGGAGTCAAAAATAACTCTCATTTTGCTCTTAATGTTTATTATTTCCATGTCAGTATAACAAATTCATACATGATTAAAATAGAACTGTTGTAAAATTCACTTTTGTTGAAAAGTATGTGAACAAATTTCATTAGGCTTCTTATGTACAGATGTATGAGCATTCTAGTTTACAAACTGTTGAAAAATATTTCTTGGTTGAAAATGAAATGCCATAATACACACAAAGTACTTTCTTACATATCAAAGATAATTTGTTCATACTTCTCAATTTTGTGTGTGTTTAGGAGACTCAGAATCTGAATCAACTTGAGAGTGAGATGGAGATCCAATCCAAGATTACCATTGCGGCCAGGAGACTAGCTGACGATCCCACCATCAGTAAGAAGAACCGCAAGACAAGGAGAGAGTCGTACAAGCGCTCTGCTAAAAAGGTGACCATTTACTTCTGTATTTCAATTCAATTTATTCACTTATGAATTTAGATAATCATGCAACTAACATAACATTCAGTGTCACCATTTTGGTTTGAAGTAGAGGCAGGAGGAGAATAATGATTTATGCGAAGGTATTGATATTCCAAAAAAAATTACAATAGACCTCTCAGTTTATGTTCAAATATAATTGTAAAGCACTTGCCAGATAGGCAGTTATTAAAGATGGTGTTAGTTGATATTCACAGTTATATCATTGTCATGAGAACCTATTCATATCACCTTACTTTTTCTCCTCTATTTCTTGCAGTTGGATTCCATTGAGAAAAAGCTAGTAGATTTGAAGCAGAATTTAGGTCTCTTGCCCCAAGACCAGACGCCAGCTGAGGATAAGGTTGTACAGTCACACACTCTTCCAAGAAAACGGAGTGTACCTTCCACTCCCCCACTGCTACGTCCTTTCAAAATCGGCGATCGGGGGCGCAGCAAGAAAAAAGAGGACAAATCTAGTCGTTTGAGATCCAAGAGTGTCCCAAGACAGTTATTTGAAAATGCCTGGAGATCACCCTCCCTGGGCAGGAGGAAGGACAAGATTCCGGTGCGCCCTGTGACACCAGTGGATATTTATAATGACAATGAAAATGAACCTGTGGCAGTCGCAAAGCCTGAGCCTCAGTGGAGGGAGAGGTTGCATCAGAGTCATCATCAGCAGCATGCTCAGTCCCATCAACAATCCAGGACTCCTGTTTGTTATGAAACATCCTTGCAGTCCATGGCCACATTGGACATAAATCATCATAGTGACTCAGGATCATTCCGTGATGATAGTAGCACGTACTCAGATGGAAGCACCCGGAGCCAGCCAGAGGGTTATATGACACATCCTAGGACTAGTGTAGATCATGGCAATCGATTGGCGCAAAATAGACAATCTAATTTTTCATCATCGATGGGAGATGTGACTGCAGTAGCACCCGCTAAATCGAATCATGTTAGTAGGACATCGCCCCGCAGAGGTAAGCCCCCTATACAAAGACGCATAGACAGAGGACCTCCGCCCCCTTACAATTTGCCTGGAAAGATGAGGTCATTATCGCAGTCAGGACGATATTATGAATCTCCAGAGGACACGTTAGGACGTGCAGACATTGATGCACCTAAATTGCGGCAGCATGCATCATCCATGCATGATTTACAGTATGCCTTACAAGGAAACAACCTGCCTGCATTGAGCGATGATGATTTGGAATACCACCAGCAGCCAACATCACTCAGCCAGCCACCTTCCCCTAAGAAACATGCCTCATTAGGTAACTTAGCTATGAAGTCAAACAGCTTACCAGGCAGTGATTATGAGGATCAACATTTGGTGAATAACGGCTCGCATCGAGGCCAAAAGTATCGTTCCCATCAGTACCAGAAATACTCTGGTCAATCCCAAGACTCTCAACTTAGACAGAGGGATGCATCAGGTAATTATTATACTCAAAAGAACTCCTCAAATAGGATGCGCAATGGTTCTGGGGATAACCATCAAGCATATAATAAGAACTATGCCAGTCTTGACAGACTTGGGAAATCGCGACTGGATAGAGAACACAGACCTTCGGTTGATACCACTGACTCTATGTATTACAGTCTAGATCGGCGTGGCCACCACTATATTGAAGACACCCAGATCTCTAATGACTCTAGCTATGCTAGTTTAGACAGACCCATGCACAAACCTCCCCTCCCATCCAACAGTATAGACGACGTCTCCATGACGTCAGCATCACGACGACGGCACAACTCGTTCTCTTCCCAACGCTCCACCAGCAGCTACTCCTCCCAGGGCTCCTCCAACCTGTCAAACCACCAGGTACAGCAGCATCCCCGCACCCCTCTCCACCAAACATCCAGTAGCAGCAGTAGACAATCCGAATTCTCTGTCTACACTTCCCTGGCTTCCCTCTCCCCGTCCAACTCTTTCTCCAGCAATGGAGCCGGCTCCTCCTCTCACAACAGCACCTATAGTGAACCTCAGGCCGCCTCTATGTACACCACCTCCACGCCCGTCCATCTCCAGCCCAAGGTCCAGCAATCCTATGGGACTAACATAGCTATCAGCAAGGCCCACTACACACCCGCACAACCCATGTCGTGTGAGCCCGTATCCAGATCTAACAGGCCATCTCAAACAAGTAGCAGGTAAGCCCTCTATCACAATCCACATTACCCATCCTTCTATTCATCCCTGAACTTAAAAAAAAAAAAAACTTTTACTCAAATATCTTTATCATTTTCCCAAGAATCAGTTTGAATTGTTTATCCTTTGGAATTCTTGAATGGATATGGAAGGTTCTGTTACTTCATAACAGCATGTTAACCATGTTGATGTAAGATTGAATACCTTCCCCCATGTTAGAACCTCTTGGTTTTCATATTTAGACAGCTTAGTGTCTGTTACTTCTTCCATGGAAATAAGTTGTGAAATGGCGATAATTATTAAAAATCAATTTGTATGAAAAGTGTTTTTTCCCGGAACTGACTTTAAGATAAAAGTTTCTATATCGGATGTTGCTCACGACCAGCTTGTAACTCTGAAAGATACTCAAAATTACTTTTTAATGTTTGGACAAAGCCAAATACATTGTGCTTACTATAGATGGGAATATGTTTTTGTATGTATGCAAATTTAATTCCAATCGTTGAATGATGTATAAAGAAACAATTATCAGGGTTTATACGAGGTCATGAATGATGAAACATTTCAGTACGGATGATAATTTGGTTTTATTTCCCTTCTAAAACTGGACACGATACTTTATGCTACATGTCCTTTCTCTTCATCTGTGTTATCATAAATGAGGCATTCTGAGCCTTTCATCCTTAATCACTAAAGCTCATGCTGTCTAAGTGATTAACCAGATTAACCGATTCATTACTAACAAATGTAAAGCTTAACAGGGATTGCTGTGATCTGGTATTGTGAGGTGGACTTATTACTAGAATAAAATGTAACTGGAATGGTCATGTAACAGAGATGGATCAGAGTAGAAAATAACTTATTCTTCCGTACATAAAACATGAAAAACACTAGTTCAGGGATGGTTCAGAGAGAAAGAGGGAGAGAAGAAGAGAGAGAGAGAGAGAGAGAGAGAGAGAGAGAGAGAGAGAGAGAGAGAGAGAGAGAGAGAGAGAGAGAGAGAGAGAGAGAAAGAGAAAGAGAGGGGAGAAAGAGAGAGAAATAGAGATAGAGATTATTATATTGAACAAAGTGATATATTTGGTGCAAAGGAACTACTGATATTACTATTGTATGCCTTTCTGTGAGGCAGTAACGGCAGTATTATAGAGGTACTAAAAATAAGGGACAAGACTTTGGGTTGTTATTAACAGATTAACTCTCAATCAATTTATATGTATACAAATTCTTCTTTCTCTTTTTTAGTTTTTTTAATTTATTTATTATCGATACACTTGCTCAATTGTGTGAAACACAGTATTTCAACCTGGGCATATATTTCTTTGTGAACAATAGCAATCTCATCACCATCAGATTATGTAAACTCAAAGTCAACATTACTATTTTACTTACTTTAAAGTTAATTCTTAGGGCTTTGATATACATGTAGCTACATGTAGTTCTGGAAAATACTGGTTCTTAGGATTGGTTTTTCTTAAATATATCTAGTGCAATATCAACTTTGCAATCTCTCTCTTGCTTTTGTATAAATGAATGCATTTAATAGTGACTAGACTCTCATTCAGAGAAACAAAAACATTTGCAGAATATCATATAGTTGTTTTTTACGTGTAGAATAGTAAATATTTGTGGTAGTTACAATGTAGTAAATTTAGTTTTTTAGTTGTTGTTTTCTGTTTTGAATACCTAATAGTGTGTTTGCCTGCTTTCATATTTCATTCAAATTGTTAAGTGTTTGTGTTCAAGGCAGTGTTGTTTGCTATGCATGTTTTGATGTTCATTTACGTGCACGCTTTCTCAAACTTTTCCTCCAAATGTATTTCTGTCCAAACTCCTTGTTTCCCTCTTTCACAATATCTTTTCATCTCTAAATCACTAACTTTCCAACAACAATCAAACCCTTGCATTTCCATCTATCCCTTTTAACTCATAAAATCATAAATTTCTTCTCCTATTCTGAAACTTTTCAAACTTTCACTGTTCATCTCGTCATTGTCCATTCCTTGTCTTGTCCTTTCATTCCACCACCACCCCCTTCTATTCTTCTGTCTATCAATACCATTTGGGTGTCAGTCTTTCTGAGGATACTGACTCTAGCCTTCATTCCTTCACTTCTACTCTAGAAGACAGTCCCGCCCCGTCGCTATGGATGCATGACGACTCCTCACAGTACCCCACAGAGTAAGATCCTCTAAACCCAGTTTTCAACAAATTTTGTTTTTGTTTCTCACATTTTTGTTTTTGTTTCTTGCTTTGCTTTGCTGTTTTATACTTTGTGCAATAGTGTAGTGATTACAGCATTTGTTGTTGTGTGACTCAGTTCTGTCATGGTGGTTTGAAGTTTGGAAGTTTGGATGTTATGTGATTTTTGTTACAATAGTAGGTTTATACTTAGATAGATGATGGTACCGGTACTTGTCTTTCTCATTTGTAAATCTATGTTTGGTTTGCTTGCTGTCAAGTTTTGACTAGAATAATGTGATCGATTGGAGTAAAAAGGTATCTGTTTTTCCTGTAGTGATTGTGAATGTTGTTCTGAAGTAGATTTCTGCAAATGATTAAAACTTTAAACTTGATAGAACAGCAACTAATGATTTGTAGAGGTTATGAATACCAGAAAATGATAGCTTTGCTGATTGATAAAGTTTCCTTGAGAATAGTAAATGCATCCAGATAGACACAGAATGAAAGAAATGTACTCTCTTACTATCTAGTTTAATGAGGAAGAAAGAGAGTATAGGAAATAATTTCACTTTGCGCCTTAGTGGAACCCTTCATCCCTCCCCAATGAAACCCTACCAAGGCACACGCCTTTGATTGAAATATCTAGTCTAGACTGACGGAACCATGTAGGACAAAGCGAGATAAGAGAGTGGAAAGATGGTTGGGTCCATTTGGGAATTCCATTTCCTGATCCTCTAATTGATGGCTTCTCCTGGTTTGATATGATGCATCCAAAGACTAGTTACTCACAAACTGACCAGGTCCCTGGGGGTGTGGTATAGGTGTTAAACTCTTAGGAAAAATTTGTATTACTATGTCCGCCCCACTTCAGAGTTCAGACCCTCCCCCTCTTCCTCCCATTGCTTTCCTCTTACCCGTAAACCTTGACCTAGACCCTAATTGCTGGGGAATATGATTGTAGTTGCACCTGCCTACCTAGAAGTGATTCATTTTGGTCACAAAAAGTCCCATTGTCAAGTTCATGAACAGAGCTCGGTCATTCATATTCAGGAGAGAACAAAATAGATGTGAAATTGATTTAATCTGTCATTCTCTGACAGAAGGTGGCGGTGGCGCAATTCGTTCTCCACTCAATAATTGAATTAATTTGATAAATGCTTGACTATTTGAATACCGAGGCTTTAAAAAGTCAGAACTTGATACACTTTGCAAAATATGTGTTGAAGGCAAATGTAATTGATGCTTATGAATTAAACAGAGCCCAGTCTCCCGGTTTCATGAAAATGTGTTGAAAATGTCAGTAGCAGATGCCATTATTTTTCTTTTACAAAAACTGGCATTAGGACCAATGTTTAAATTCCATCTCAATCACGAAAAGGTAGTGGATAACAATCTTCTATACACCCAACAGGTTAATGTAGTTTTATAACCAATTCAGTTAAATGCATTTCTTTCAAACCATTTCACAAAATGAAATCTTGTTCATCATATTTTTTCCTCAGCTAATAGCTATACATTATTTTATTTATATATCATATTGAGATGATTTGCTGAAATATTATCCATTAACTGAAGAATTATATGTCACTTTGGGCTTTCCATGATTGAAACCAATTATGGAATGTGTCTTGATCAGAACACTCATACTGCAGTCCAGCCTTCGTAAGATTTCAGGATTGATATGACCTTTCTGACAAACTGGAAATGACTTCAAGGATAAAGATAATCAGATTATATACTAGTGTAGGATGTAATAAGAAGATATGTCAAATATATATTATCATCCAGGCTATCTTGTGGAAATAACTGCTCTGCCATGGCTCAGCCATATCTTGGTGGCCTTTAACAAAATATTACTTTAATATTTAGCTGGATATTGTATGGAACTAATAATAGTCTTTCAGAGTATTAGTGTGTGATCAACTGTTGGTGATGTTGGTGATGTTGGTGGTGGGAGTGAATGCAGATTTGAAGTGATCATTTCAACATGCAGTGTAGTGAAATATTTTCATTGTCAACAATTTTCAAGAATATATTGAGCTCAAAATAAAATTTGCAGTTAAAATTTTAGACCTTCCGTTATTTATGAATCCTCTTTATTATTAATTCAATACAGTATATCTGCCATTCATCCTAACATATATTGCTCCACAAATATAGCCCCACAAATATAAGGTTTTCATGGCCTTATTACATTTATTTATAAAGACTTCTTCATATATATATATATATATATATATATACACATATATACACATACATGTACAATGCAGGAAACTGCAGTAGTTTTATTTGACATAGGATTGAAATTTGAAAACAGTAGCTGTGTGAAATAAAGGTCGGTGATTGGTGTATTAAAAGATACAGAAATGTATGTAAAGAAAGATACTAGCATTACTCTTAAACCATTATTAGAAAAAAAGAATGCTGCAGTTTACATGTACCATGTATGTGATTGAACCTAAGGAGATGCTTGGCTTCTTATTTCATCTTCTCTGTTGGAATCAGCTTATTTTATACCCATGCACATTCATATATATATATATATATCCATATAAGCATTCAGTGGTTGAAATAAGTAATAAACTCATGCTTTTTATCCCAATTCTATCATACCATGTAAATTATCTCATCGTTCACCACTGTCAGTACTCATATGATATACATATAATACATGGATGAGGGTAACATGGAGATTCGAGGTTTAAAGGTTTGCTTTTTCGTAACTACTGTATGTACATAAAAACTATAACGAGATGAATATAAAGTGGGCACAACATCCATTGCTTTTCTCAATTTTTTTCTTCAGTACCAGTATTAGTGAGAAATAGGATGATAAGCTGTAGAGAACACCCCCCCCCCCTCCCCTATTTTTTTTCTTCTGGCTTTCACCTACCTACTTTTCAACCCCTAAAAAATATATATGTATATATATATATATACAGAAAAGCAGCAAAAGCAATCGTACAAACTATTCAGCTGTGTGTATTTCATTTGCCTGATCATTTTATCAATAAATCTACTAAATCTATCCTGTTGGAGCATCCATCTAATCCTCCATCTGTCTCTCTCTCTTGTCTGCTCCTAGTAGGAACCTACCCCGGTCCTACACCCCCTGTATAGAAGATGGATCCTACCAAGGTGATGCGGGCGAGTCGTTAGCGGATGGTTTCAGTGATGAGATGCTGTCTTGGCTTGATGATCATGATGGTGCTCAGAAGGCAGGCACTCTAGTATGATGATACGTATCTGACCCCTGGGTGGAGGTATCGTCTAGTTAGGTGAGTTGATGGAGAGCCATGTCAGTGTTTCTTCAACAGAAGGGTGCAACTACAAACTTTGTAAAAAATTTTCATCTTTGGTGAAGTAACAGAGTAACATTGCTTTTAACAATTTGTGAACATTGCACAATATGTGTAATGATATTGCTTAGATGTAGTTTTACGTCTTACTTTACCTCTTTATCCATCGTCAATGCTTTATGTCGAGAGAGTTGAATTAGTCTAATATGGGGTATATTCCCATCAATATTTTCATTATTTATAATAAATTTTAGGCAGCACTTTAGAAAGGGATATTAAAACACTTTAGCGAAGGAAATTCACAGATACATTCTTGATTGCTATGGATCAGTCGTTATGATTATCCATGAATATACAGTTGCAGTTTGTACAATTTCTTATTGTAAAGTGTGCAAGATTATTCTTATAGTAGCATAGTATGAAGATCATCAAATGAAAGTACGCTCATATCTCTGTGTATACAGTGATGAGATGACTCTTATGAACTCTTTCTTTCCTTTCTCTTTTGATCAGGTTAGCTAAACACCAATGAATGACATCATCTCGTCAAGCCAAGCCACCGTCTTGCCTCGTTGACATTCCATCACGACAATCTGCAATCATGTCTCAAATTCAGCGAAGATTATTCTATCAACACTTTTCCACTATCGCTGCAATATACCTACGTGTCATCTTCTATCTTGTGAGGTGCTATGTCAATGTCATTACCTTTAAGGAACAAAGGCACATTATGGTGTGGTAGAAAATTGTGTTGACATGTTTTAGTGTCCAAAGAATGTTTCCCATTGAAAACGTCTTTATTAATTTGAAATAACATAGCACAAAAGACCATCAGTTACTTAAATTTCTGATGTTTCCCAAGATGTAAGAAGTGTTGACAGTTGGCAATAATTTCTTAAGTTCTTGCACAATTAAAGTTTTAACACAATCTTGAAATTTGTAATGTTTTAAAGGCAGAATTTATAAAAGAAAATGATCAATCTTTTCCTTCGAAAAAATAAATAAAGAGTCTTTGAACATATCTTCTTGTATTTATAATTTACTTAACCAACCTTAGCTTTATATTTATCTTTTTTGATACAACTCATTTCCAAGCATCTTTAAGCTTTCCTAGTAACTTAAGATGGCCATTTTGTTTGTTTACCTTCTTTTATTGCCTACTCTGTCTGTGTAATTTGTTTGTAATTGTTTCCAGCTGTCTGTTTTCTATACCGGTTTGTTGTTTAGAAGTCTATCATGATAAGATATTCAGAGTGGGTAATATATTGTTGTTTTTGTGCAAAGATAGTTTCATAATTTCTCCCAAAAAATCATATTGAAAATGTTCCCAAAATTAATATAATGTAATTACATTTAAGATAGATGTTTCTCTTCCCTCTTAAATGATATTCTGAAATCAATCTAAGGATTTGAAAGTGACATTTCAAAGTACCATGTCTGGTAAATTTATAATGTCACTGATATTCAAAAATGAGTATTCTTTCATTCTGTAATGTACTTTAAATCACCCTCTGGCTCTGCCCCGAATTCCTTATATTATGCAATTTTTAAATGAAATCACTGTATGTACTCTGCTTTTATTCTAATGATACAGGGGCCATGATACTTTCTATAAAGATAAGTCTAAAACTAGATATGTGCCAGTTTTATATATATACACATTTCCACCTTTTGTGGTTTTATCATATTTAAAGAATTTCACCCCTCATATAATCTCGATTTTTATTAGAACTGTATTTCACTTTGTCTCTTTTATACTGTGTAAATGTTAGAGAATGTACAGTGTTTAAAAAAGTTATATTTATATATGTACATAGATCACTAGAATGAACTATGTTTGTGAACAGAACTAGAAAAAAACAATTTTTTTGTTGACCAAAAATAATATTTGAGATATAGAGATGTTTTAAGAATGTATTTTGATGATGTTGTAGAGTGCATTTTTATTTCTTCCATTGAGAGAAGTGCTGTGAAGAAGGTATGAGTCATGNGGGGGGAGAGGTCACTGGTCGGTTATTGTTCAATTGATTGTTAGACCCTTTTTAAACTACCAGCAGCTTCAGCACCATTTGAATTCATACATAGAGAAGAACAAAGTCAATCAGGATTTGTGCATCAGCAGTGTTTCTAATTCTTTAAACTTCCAAGTTTTTTTTCTATTTTTTACACCATGTTCTCATATCGGTTATTGCTCTTTGTATAAGAATTCAGAACCTTGGAACCTCATGAAGTAGAATAAAAAAATGTACCATCCTTTTCTGATATACAGCTGTCAAACTTGTTTTTACTTCAAAGAGTTTAAACGACTTGAAGATTGTAACAAGTTTTCTCGACTCCATGTTGCTTTTCCATCAAATTTTCAGCTGCTTTTGTACCATAGCTTTCAGTCAGTTGTAATCTTTGCTTTTTATACATTTCAAAGTTTGCCTGTTTTAGAAGAAGTTTGAAAGACATTTTATTGGCAGGACCAATTTTTTACAGTGTAATTTTTTGTCAACATTTTTTATGATTGGATGATATAGAATTCTCAATAAATGTTGATAGTTGGTTGGAATTATTTGCTTTAAAGAAACAAATGAAGAACTAGATCTCTGTCACAAGGCACACAAATTTGTCATGATTGGAACACCAATAATCTGCAAACCTATTTTTTTGCTGTTTTCATGCATGTATTGATTTTTTTTGAGTGAGCGCATTTTTACTTAAAATTGAAGTGCAGTTTGAAGCACAAATAGAAACTTTGCCAAAATGTGTGTATGGTAATCATACGATACAATAGGAAGGTGCATGTTTTCTTGTACCAAACTTTTGTTAGCAAACAAAAGCTTACATTTTGGCCACATTTGACCCTTCTCAGGTGTTTAACCTGTATAGATTCTTCAAGTTTGTATACAGTGAGCCCACTTAAATTGCTTCATGGAAAAGATCTGTTAACCAGGGCAGTGTCTCTCGAAATCGTCATAAATACAAGTTCACCGACATCCTATTGAAACGAGTGTATTCAGTTTAACACACGTTTCAATGGGATGTCACTGAACTTGTAATATGACAGTTTCATGAAACACTACCCAGTATATCTTTAGTCATAATAAATAAAAGAACTGATTATGATCAAGTGCAATTTTGTAGAATTGGCTCCAACGATACAAAATATTTAGTTTTTCCTTCTTTTATAATGAAAGTATGTACTTCTTTGCGGATACCTCGACTTTTGTAAGAAAAATATTTGTCAATTTGTCACGACTTTAATCCAGGCACAATAACTATACCCGTTGTGTAATATGCATGATGGCATTAACAAGAGTATGGTATACATATTCATTGATTTTTTTTCCTTTTCTGTAATCTTGTCCACTTGGCAGTCAACATGTGTCTTGTTAATGTTTTACCAATCTTAACATATAATTGCGTAAGAAAAAAATGCAGCGACTCTTTAAAATCCATTCAAGGGCTACAATATATGTGCAATACGCCAATCAAAGGTCACAAATTCTGAAGTAAAATCTGCTTTTCCATTATCTTATGATTCAGTTTGAATAACAGAACAAGTATTATTAGTGTACTTAGTCACCACAGTTTTGTAATTGTTTCTAAAAACAAGAAGTGCCCAATTTGTGTACAATTATGAAGTTTTATTACTAACATTGTAAACTTGAAAGTTTGAGCCCTATCATAAAAGAATATTGTAAATTGTTTATAATTTGAATGAATGATGAAGGGATTTTTTTCGACGTGTAAGAAAACAACTTACTATTTTGAGTAATTTAAATTTTATGAAATGACCGAGTATTCAGCCTGTGAAATATTTGATGTATTATTTGTATAAATGACAACAAATAAATTTTTATACCAAAAAAGTAAAGTCCGTTTTGTACCGTACTTGCGTTTGAATTCTCAAATATTTAAGCTGATGATTGTAGTGTTTACCGGTTCATAATATTTATTTACACTTAAAAAAAATGTTGGTGAGGAAATACATGTACCACAAAGTGGCCAGTATTCTACTAAAAATTTAAACCTGATGCTATGTCGAAAATCTGGCTTAACAAAGGAATCATGATTTTAGACCATGCAAGGATTTAACTTAATTGATAGAATATGGACCTTTGAGCTTGTAAGGCCAAGAGTGTTCTTTTGAAAAAGCATAGTCTAAGATATACAATCATGTCGGCAAAATATAAGATATAAAATCATACTAGCATAGTATAAGATTGATTGATTCGGATCATACTGACAAGGTATAAGATATAAAATCATATCGTTAGTTGCTTCTTTAAAAATAACACTCTTCCCCCCCCCCAAACTTCCAAACATTCACACACAAACTTATATCTTAATGTTGAACTCAAATATATACGCTCTCATGATCACATATTTGGAAACAAGAATAGACGTCGTACAAAAATTATTAAGTATTTATATATATATATATTTACACAGAAATATATGCATTTAATGATTTTTACAATTATTTACAGGCCTTTCAATTTGCACTCTCAATTTACATGTAATATATTTCCCGTAGTTCCAGGCATGCACATTTCTCAATGCTTTCATAAACTAACTAAATATCATCATACATTAGAATGTAAATATAATCACACACTTTGTACAAATAAAACACAATTTCCTTCATACCAACTTTTAAGTTTAAACTCTTTTGATCCTTACTCAGATTCATGTTGCAAGATCTTTTAGGTTTAACTTAGTGTCTTTAGCAAAGCCTAAATCTCACTGAAGGCTTGCCCACTATAATCAGAACTTTAAATGTGTGTTGTGTGATGTGCAAAGTTCTTTTTTTTTAAAGGGATGACAACGGCACTATTTTTTAGTATAAAATCAAACCAAAGGATGGTAACCGCATTTGAGTGACATTCAATATTGTATTGATGGTAATTCAGCTAGTAATATTTGCCAGTTCGAATGCAAGATGACAAGAAAGCTATTGTTTGTACTCTCTAAGCAACATTTTATTGATAAGAATATTCCGCCACAGGGATGTGTGAGCGTAGGGAGAGGAAGAGGAAAGCCAAGAGGTGAAATTTGAAGGCCATGAGGCTTGGAATTCTACATTTTGTTTTGTATACCTCAACAATCTTCTCAGAGTAACATTTCTAATATCTGTATTAGTTCTTGATAAAGGACTGGTATTGAATGGGAGGGATTGGGACAAATAAACTTAAGTTCTGTCTCATTCAACTAGGTGGCTTGACAGGACGAACCCATCTTTGGAATATTGATTACATCCAGGAGTGTAAGCTTTTTCAGCTCATGTAGAGAAGGAGATAGCTGTACTGAAAATGACTGTAGAAATAAATAAACGGGAGAGAATGGTGGGAGAGGCAGAAGAGAGAAAAAAAACAAATATGTATGAATTTGTCCCATTGAGAAGTTTGTAGGACTATCCTATGTCCTCTGAGAATAGTGTCTCATTACAAATGGGATGAGAGAGAGAATAGTTTGGTATCTATTAATTCTGTCCAGTTAGGATCGGAGGCAGGACTGGCCTATCCTCCGGTAGAGACCCCACACTCCCAGGCCTGGAAGCGTGTCCATCGGAGCCCCCAACCATCTGGAACGATGTCTGTGATCCACTGGGTGAAGCCGACATACCCCTAGCATCAGAGAGACCGGACATTCTAGAGTCGCTCCTAGAGGTAGCAACACTGGAGTCGGGGCTACCTGCCAGGTAGCGCACGGCACTGTTGGGCACTGTCTTGGGCCGGTTGGTTTCATCCCCTAGCCCAGCGAACTGCTTGCCTGGAGCCGTGGATGGTGGTCTGTTACAAGAAAGAAAAAAAAAACATTCAGTTAAGAGATAAATGTTAGCACATACCTTAATATTTTTTTTATCTTTTATCACAAGGCATTTGTTACTTGTGGAGTAATTTCCATCATATCTTGAAATTTATATTCAACCCTGTTATAGACATAACTCATATTCTATTTATAATCTTACTTCAGAAGCAATCTTTGGTCAAAAAAGTAAAAATCTTTACACCAATGTTATATTTCCCTCTCAAAAAAGTTGAGGACTATAAAATGACAAAAAATCCTCCAAAGAATGGAATGCCATAAGCAAAGAAAATTCATCAAAGAAGTAGATGGCTACTTACTCGTTAATGAGCTGATCCAGTGGTCTTGGAACGATACCAGAAACCGCTTCCTTGGCTGCACTCTTTCTCCTTTCATAAGAGATTTTTTCCTGTGTAAAGACAAAAACACCACAAGATTAAATCATTTCTCTTTTTGTCATGTTTAATTTGCTGATGAAATCATATCTTAGCATGAAGAGAGAGAAAAGAAAAAAAGAGTATATGATTTCAGAAGATCAATAATGAAGTGGAAATGGTTTCATCATAAATTCCCTTCGGCAATAGCTGTATTATCTCTTAATCTCTGCTCAATGTTTTTTTCTCATTCTCTTTTTGTCTCATGACTCTATTTCATGTTATCCTCATTTACTCTCTCTCTCTCTCGCTCTGGATCTGTCTCTGTTCACCTCCTTTCTCTTCCACTCTGCTCATCCAAAGTCTAGCTCTCCTCTTGCTGGTTCTGTCGCATCAAGTACACTTACTATAGCACTCATGGATGCCTCCTGCCTCTTCTTAGAGTTCTGGCTGAGAGGTCTCGGGGGCGGATCCACCACCGGCTTCATCCATGTCCTCATGTTGGTAGGAGACGGAGGGTTCTCTACAATCCCTGGTGGGCCCTGCTGTCTACCGGTAGACTGAGAGAAGGATGGGGAATGGGTATCGGATCTCATGGCAGAACTGGTCTGGGACGGGGAGTAGATGGAGGACGAGTCCTGCTCTTGGCTGGAGGGTTCAGGGCTATCTGGAACTTCCAGACCGAGATAGGACAGGACCAGATTGCGGACCAGCTTGAAGGCCATCTCAGGGTCAGCTGAAAAGTAAAGAGAGGAGATGTATGACAGTACTAGTCTTCCACAGCATGATTGAGTGGATTTTCATCATGTTCACTTACTGAATAACTATCTTAGCAGAATTTGAACTTTTATCAAGACAGCTGAAAAGAAATTCTCATAAATTCATTCTTCAAAATTGGAATCTTGTTTCACATACAAATGTTTTCAGAACAGATGTTAGCATGCCAAATTTGACACCAGCTTTCATGTAATGGGAGGGGAAACTTCCATACATTGCACTCATCCAAAATTACCAGGTTAAACATGCATATGACTTTGAGTAAAGATGGCAGGGATAGTTGATTAATGACATAAAACTGATAACTCCCAACAAGGCAAAACAAGATCCGGCTTCAGCCTTTCTCTGCAATGTATATGAATCAAACAGCATACGATCATCTCAAAATTTGATTAAGGTTCGTCTTTTATGTCTTCATTAAAGAAGCGCGGTTCATTGACCAATGATCAAGCTTACTTGTGTCAATGCTCCTGTCAAAGAATCCTGGTCTATTCTGATGCATGTGCTGGTAGAGGTTAGTCCTATCCACAGCAAACTGGACCTGTGTGTTGGACAGGTTACCTACAGCCTGCAGGCGCTGCTCATGCTTGGTCTGATCTAGGGGTAGGAGGAGGACGTAGCGCGGCTGGAAGTGGGTTAGCTTCATGGACAGGACACCCTGGAAGAGAAAGCAGGATTGCGGGGGAAAATGTCAACTAGGAAACACTTTCAAGGTGAAATGTCTTTGTGAAGAAAAAAAAAACCTTTGTCACGTATATAAAAGCCATACGCTGATGTTGCATGGATCACATAACTAGTGAATAATCTATGAAATCACTAGACTTGGCAAAGGAATATAAAATGAAGAATGTGATAATATCATTTAGATGACAATCCCAGGAAACAGGACATTTTTTAAAACTCTCTTTTCTCAATAACCAGCCCCTCAACTCTCAAACAGAAATTGTTATTGTTATAAAGATCAGGGGCTCGTTTCACAAAGCCTTTTTTTAAATGACAAATGACAAAAATCAGTGACAAATCTGCTGACACCAATCAGAAGCAATTTTTTGTGTGAAATGGGGCCCTGGGGGAAAAAAGGCTCTAGCTGCAAAGCAACCAAAACCCACACTGCAACTTTAGGTCATAAGGATTTTACAGCTTTGCAAGGATTCCCTTTCTGTCCCATGTTCTTTCATTATCTCTATTGGATTCCCTGAATTTATTTCCAGATAAATACATTTTTTAATCCCTGAATTGATCCCATCCATTATTGTCGGTTCAAAATATCACAAGTCAAAGGGGGTGTTTCACAAAAATTGTCATCAGTGACAAATGACAGTTTTTGTATGAGCGACTGAAATCCTTGCCTCTGATTGGTTATCAACAGATTTGTCACTGATTTTTGTAATTTGTCATTGAAAAAAGGCTTTGTGAAATGGGTCCCAAATGCCATGTGTAGCTTACCTCTAGCTCCATGGTGATAACACAGGCTAATCCATTCTCAGCAACAGACTCAATGGCTTGAAGGCTTAGACCATACCTATGCTCCATGATCTGATATGTCAGCAGGAACTCGCCCTGTGATAAAGGAACAAATTCCATCAGCATCACCAACAATACGATATTACAAATAACAAACAAAAAAGACATTCAATAACATTTCATAACTTATTTATGAACTGTCAACAATGTGAAAACAGTAAATACATTTTGCAACCTCGTAGCTGAATACTCATGATGGCTCTTTGCTCTCATTGACAACACTGATGTTATAAAGCTGGCAGAAGCATCATACATGTATAAAAATATTAAGAGCAGATAAGAAAAGGAAATCATTTTGATATGTATGATATATAAAAGGTCACTCTTTCTTTTATCATCAAGAAAAACAGGAATATAAATTTTAGGAATTAGAATACAATTCTCATTGAAATTAAACAGAATCAAATCTTTAACTTTTGACACAATTCCCTAAAATTGTGTTAACTATAACCTTGTGCTTCACGATCACTTACCTCTTGTAACAACTCTTCAAATTGTTCTGATGACACATAATGATAATCCTTCTCCCCGCCTGTTGGTTGTCCTCTGGTAGTGTGTAGCAACCTGGCAACCAAACACAAGATCATTAATAAACCATCCACAACTACAAGAATTTACTCAAACTTACATAAAACTAGCCCAAATTTCACCCAGTATGTATTATTGATATATAACTAAGGACAACAGTATGCTACAAAGCTAAAGAGACCAAAAAAGAAAGTAAACAGACACATAAACCTATGGAAATGTTGATACTATAGACCAATGCAAAACAATGAAAATGCATTGAAACAAGTAACAAATGAGAAATTATATCAAAATGCAGAAGAAAAAAGAAAAAAAATTGATACACATACCGGTACTTTTACTAACAAATGTTCCTCACTGAAATCTACATATATCAATATAAATCAATGGACTACAAAAAATGATATACAGAGCAATACATCGACGTGTTTAGATTTACCCAAGTCCAAAGTACTCTGTGAATTCCTTGACAAGTCTGTGGGCTAGTGCCTGTTTGCCGGATCCCCTTGGTCCAACTAGGACCAGGACTGGGTAGGGTGTCTCAATGCTTGGCAAGGTGCTGTAAAAAAAGGGAAAAAATGAAGAGAAATATATAACTTAATCAAGAGAAAAGAGTTCCATTTCTAAATTACCAAATTTAATGTAACAATAAAAGTATAATTTTTCAAAAGGATAACTTACCTGCTCGACAAAAGAAAATGCATTTGTAATAATATCATGCAACTTCCACGGTTAAAGTGTACATATGTGTTTAGGTACAGAGAATATAAGTATTACCAGATAGACACATTATACAGCATCAACAGGTCTTTGGATGCTTTGAATAATATATGCTGCCAAGCTTCACTGATTACAATAGTTGAGAAAGCACAGAAATTTTTTGTTTTTGTAATATGAGGTGTACAAAAGTATATTTGATCTGTTAGAAGACACGAAGGTGTTCACTCTTTGATAAAGGACAATAGTTCATGCATTTCTGAATCTGAACAATTGACAATTTCTTACCTCATAAGGACCTTGGATTGTTTGAGGGAGGAGTAGATGAGCGCACTCCTGTGGTCCTGGGCTGCTATCACCTCCATTGGTGGTTCAAACAGATTCACTGCTGCTATCTGAGACAAGACAGGAGGATAACAGTCAATGGTGGAGAGCATAAGGTGAGGGGTGAGGGATGAGAGAAGGGCAATGTGAAAGACAAGAAGGAGAACTCAAAAGAACATGAAAATACCTGTTAAACCTATTCATGAATAGCTTGTGTACATAAATATGGTCAAATGTTAAATATATATTTTTGTACTATCAAGAGATGCATTCTAACTGATATCATGTCAATGAAGAAAGCACATATTGCCCTCTGCCAGATGTATACTCAAAGGTGCAAAGTCAATATAAACACAAACATGAGGAATTATATCATCCCTATAACTTTAAAGATAAAAAAACGGGTTTGGTCGATCAGATTTTCAGAAAATAAGCACATGAATAGTTACATGCAACCATGTACAATCTTTATAGTGTGAGATGCAATTTATTGTTTACGATAGAAAGAATATTAAAGATGGTGAAAAAAGTGTGGACTGGTGAAATGTACCTTCTCCTCTACTTCAACCCTATGTCTGTCCAGCTCTACCATCTGTGGTATTCGGAAGAGAAGGGATAACCTGTAGTCTTCTATGTCCTGGATAGGGTTCCTCAGGAGGGTTAGATGGCGTAGCAGCTTGAGACCTTCGATATACTGAAGATCAGTGATGTCAGCAACCTGATAGGAGGAAGAGAAAAGAAATGAGCAAAAGGAAATACCAGTATAAAAGAGAAAAAAGGTAGAATAATTTAGAAAGGAGCAAAATAGTGAAAGTGAATAAAAACACAAAAACGTGAATGAGAGATATAAGAACAACTCTGCATAATCATGTATAAACAAAAAACAGTATAGCTTCTTCTCCTAACTTTTCTTCTCACTTGTTTTTCTTATCAGTTCTTACAGCCTTCATTATAAGTGTATTTATTACACAGATTAGACAGATTAGAGAGGCAAATTCAACATCATCGAGCATAAAAGTGTCATCATTTATGTTTCAATCATCATTAATTCTTAGCTTATCAATTTGTTTTATATTCATATTAAAGTGTATTGGCTCAAAACCAGGAGCTGACCAATTAGAACTCATCACATCATCATAATAGACTTGTGAAGAAACACCAGTGACTTTATCGTAGTCCAATTAAACAATCATAATAAAAGAAACATCGAAAGAAAGAGAGAATAGGGAAATAGGAGATACATACCTGGTTGTTCTCCAAATCTAATGTTTCCAGTAGGGCACATTTCTGTAAGCCTTCCAGACTGTTGATTTCATTGCCAGAGAGGTCAAGATATTGTAACCTTGTAAGCGTGTCTAGGTTCTCAATTACACTGATCTGGTTGCATCGCTGTTCACAGAAGAGAGAGAGAGAGAGAGAAAAAAAATAAAATTATATATAAAAAAATGTGAAAAAAAGAATTATATATATATGTGTAAAAGTATTATATTTATATGTATTATATTTTAATAGAAAGCTGCTTTATAAATTAAATGTTCTTTTTAATATTCCCCTCCTTTCTATATTTCATTTGCTACAATTTTGCACTTTATGAACTTCATGTTTAACCATCACGCACTGCTAGTGGTATACGGTAGATATATCTTCTTTAAATGGTACCTCATATGGACTAAACATAATTCTTATTCATTTCTGCAAGATAATGGAAAACAATGGTCCCTCTCTCTTTATAGAGACAAGAAATGGTATGCAAACATAATTTTACATAGGGATAGGTTTGGGTCCATCTTCTACCAGATACCTTGATCATTAATGGCCTAATGATAGAAACTCCTTTGGAAGGCAGCACATGGAATATCTGCCCTGACATATTTAAGATATATATATATATATATATATCTTACCAGGTTGATGAATTTAAGAGGAAGATGATCCAGCTTCTCAATGACTGATATGTTATTGTGAGCCAGACCCAGGTGCTGAAGACAGCGGCAGTTCTCTACTCCTGTGATGATTGACAGTTGGTTGTCTAGAGAAATACTGAATGAAGGAATTTCACTTTTTAGGAGGGAATTTCATTAAAAAAGAAAAATGGATAATGAATGCTGAAGAAGAAAAAAAAATGCATCTGATAGTTGCCCTTTGAAGCCTATATTCCATATTTATTCCAAAAATGTGGCTTGATCAAAAATAAAGTGACAAGTAATAAATTTAAATCAAAATGTTCATCGATTGTTATTTTATCTTGAATAGAGGTGTTGTGGTTGAGCGGATATGTCGCAGGACTGTTGATCACAGGGTCCACAGTTCAAGTCCCGTTGCGGCACTAATGTCCTATGGCAAGACATTGATCTACAATTGCCACACTCAACCCAGGTGAGGTAAATGGGTACCTGGTAGGATTACTCCTTGAAATGCAAATCTCTTCTGAAGCGCATAGAGATGTTATTTCATGACGTATTTATGCGCTATGCAAGAACTGAACTATTATTATTATTATTATCATTCGTTGTTAACATCTCTCTAGCAGATGACTCTATATATGACGCTCATGTCGGATATAACCATTACAAAGTCACATACGAAACACAAAAACATGAGAGCGATAACCAATGAACATATTAATAGCTTAACTGCATTCATGATTCAAGCATCTATTAAGACAAAAAGTATACATCCATCATCATTGATGAAATGATTGATGGATAAGAAATGATGTTTATTGAAATACAAAAGGATACTGTCAAGCACCAGCTTGGTGAGAGCATGATGAGCGGACAAATCACCCATCTCAGTGATCTTGTTGAAAGACACATCAACCTCCTAGAACAATGAAAAGAATGCCAGTAGCAGGATTTTAAAATGATCTCTATTACATTCTACAGTTAAGTTAAAAATGAGAACAATTCAAAATGTCAATATAATACACAAAGTTTTAGAGAAAGCAGCATAGTATTTTTTCATAATCAAACCTCGGATGACCAATCACCTATTCATCTCAAGGTATGAATCATAGAAATAAAGCAATATTTTCATAGGATGGGATATTGTTTTGTTGCTTGGCTCTCATTACTAAGACTGAAAAAATAAACCTTTAAAGACACTTGATAATCCTAATCCAAAGCTAAATATCATCAGTAAATACCTTGTTACAACATCCTTGGGTCACTGGACAAGATTGAACTCTAATCCAATTACCGGTACATGCTTTTTTTTTTCATATCTGAAATAATGACATATTATATACATTTATATAACCCGTCAAAGCCTCGATACTAACCAATTAAAATAAGAAACAATGATCCTACATGAACTCCCCCACTATAATGATGATGTTCTCTAAACATAGCAGAGCTCTTCATCTGGGTTTAATCTCTTACCTTTAGGTTGTATGGAGGCTTGAAGTCCAGTAGATTTGTGATTTCATTGTGGGATACATCTAGCTCAACCAAATAAGGCATGCATCCAAGGACAGTAATATCTGTTCAAGATGATTAACACACAAAAAGAAAAATCAGTTCTAATTTTAATTGAAAAACCATACCAACATTTCATAATATTCAGAGACCCAATTTGTTTTGGTCATATAATAATAATAATAATAATAAACAATATTTATTAGGCGCTTAATACTGGTGTCTCTAAGCGCACCATATTCTGACAAAAAAAAATATTCTCTGGTGGCAATCTTTAATGAGCATTATTTCATGACAGTTTTACTGGAGTTCTATTGGCTGGAATGTGCACACAGAGGTGTAAATTATACTAGTAAATAAAAACAAAATCTTTTCTTCTGAATCAGTTTTATTAGTAATGACACCAGCAGTATTTTAACAGGAAGTATAGACATGGCACACCTTATATCAAACAAACACAAATGACATGAAAAAAATGAAAAATAAATGTGTATAAGACGAAACTCAATATTCATTCTTCACCTGCTAATTATCATAAATCAAACACTTTGCAGTAATCTGCACATCAATTGTATAACAAATTCAAATGAAGTACTAACCTGTTATTCTGTTGTAAGGCAGTTCTACTTTTTGAAGATGAACATAGTTTTCAAGGATGTTAATCTCTTGCAGGTTGTAACCCTAAGGTAGAAATAAGTAAACAAAAATAGAAAAATAAAATAAGAAAGAAAGATACAAATATAAAAGAAAGAAAGAAAGAAAGAAAGAAAAGATAGAAGTAAAAAGTAATGTGACATTTATTATGGATATGATATTATAATGAAAAAGTTTTAATCATCAAAGTATTAAAGTAGACACAAATCAACAAGGCATTTCAAGATGTTACTTCATACTTGAATATCTAATTCAAATCAATTAAATTTTCTCTTATGGACGCCAATCTATTATCATAAACTTTCACATAACAGCTTTGATAAACTGTAACTTACAGGTAAGGTGAGGTTGAGAAAAGTGAGTTGCATTCCATCTGCAGATCTTCCCAGGTTTGAAAGTCCAGCCTCGATAGCATGCTCATTGAGAATTCCATCTGGGCAAGGCTGTGAAAAAGAATATTGATGAAGATATTATATTTGTTATATACTGTCTCAGAGACACCAAGTTCAAAGATCAGCAATGCGGGACATTTTCATGACTCGGATATTACACGGTACGGTAAAGCGTTTTTCGAAGTCTAGCACGCGCGTCGTGCTTGAGAGCGTTTTCAGACCCTCGAAATGCGTGACACTTGGTAGCTCTGCTGTCTGTGTATGGGGAATGTTGACAAATGTCAGTTTTATTAAAGAATGACCCATAACAGATGGCACACGCAGCTGCATTACTATCCTGGCTGTGTATTAAAAACTGTTTGGACGACCTCAGTTGATTCTCAAAATTTCAAACACCACTGTACGAAACTCAACTGATTTCACTAAAAACCGGTACTGAATATTGATGAAACCTAAAAAGCATTAAAATACAATCTTTTAAACTATTACCGATGTTAGATAAAATACTTTGAAAATTTAAATCGTGAGTCTACTGTCAAACTTGCCAATCAGCCACCTCGTATTCATTGTGTGCAATGTGTACAATTGCTGCCTCTCAGCAAGTATACAGCGCTAGAGGTCAATACGCATTAGCACTGACTCTATGCTTTGCTGGAATGACCACACGCCTGGTTATTTCTGTCTAGCTATGCCTATGGTCTAGACAGTAGACCTTGCACAACTAAGACTATACGGCTGAAGTAGCACACAAAAGCGTGCGTGCACACTAACTGACGCGGCGCAGTCGTAGCAGCAGGAAAACTGGCTCGCTATGCCGATAACCGGCTCCAAAACAGTGAAAATTGAAATCAATATTGTCATGGCAATTCAAGATTTTTTTCTGGGATTCTTTTTTTGTTTAAATAATTATAATATTTGCTTCATGATTTGAACAAGAAATGATAATAAATAGGAAGTAAAGAGTCCAAAAAATAGGATTTTGTCTTAA
>BEXV01001261.1:106920-123973 GCA_003118195.1 Hemicentrotus pulcherrimus
GTGACATATCAATCATTCTGCAGTAAAGATAAAAAATTGTCATATCCCCTGTGAAACGAATGATTAAAGGTTGTCAAAGCAAACATCGACATGGAAAAGTAAACTGCTAGGATTTGCAAGAAACATCCAAGACTATTGTCAACATTGAAATCCTATAACAGCAGGTGGATGTTAAATATTTCATAAAAACTTGAAAAATGTTTCACAAAGCATTCAAAAGTTCTGCAGAAATCATAAATAATTTTCTTAAGTTAGATATTCAAACTTTCAAACTAAACTTGGCTGACTCACTTTATCAAAGATCTGATCACAGAGAGAATGTCCAAACTCCCCATCTTGGAGGAAGAGAAACCTTCTGAGAGCCGTAAAGTGCTTGTCAATACGGAGGTCGACCAGGAAGTAATCTAAGATGCTCTGGTTCACCAGCCAAACCCTGACAAAATAAGAAGTAACATGGAAAGAGATGTTTGAATGTCTTATGATAGCCATGGACAACATACCCCGCTTATGGTTTAAAAGCAGGCAGCTTACAATTTCTTCTTTTCATTCACTGAGGAGTCCACACAACACAAACAAATGCCTCTAAGTGTATCTATATTTATCCATAACCATACCATTGAATACTACAGTAGGGATTATTCTACATATAATAGACATATCATTTCTATGAATAGACAAAACACCAGGGGGTGTCTCACAAAGATTCTAGGTCGATCTTAACTCTTAAGTTGGACTTAAATATTATGGAGAGCCATTTGTAGCCTTCTAATGAAATACATACAAAAGCAAAGTTCAAGTATTTTAAACCTTTCATAAATTCTGCATCAAAAACATGAAACATCCAAAGATAATAGAAAATATGAATGATTTGAATCAACATTTTATGCCTCATCAAATAATTTTTACAAATATTTTCAATGATGCTAACAGCTTTCCATAATTGTCAAGTTCAACTTAAGATCTTTGTGAAACACACCAGCATTTATCTTCACTTGAGTAGGGAATACTTACTGAGCTCTGAGAGGAGCAGTGATGGATCTCTTGATGATGATAGGTAGAGGAAGAAGATCTGTAGCTTTGATATCTTCACTCTGGGATGCAAGTACACCGTAGTCACCAATCTCTGACTTCAGAGGTTCAAAGCCAGTTCTGCCAAGCAAGTCAGAGTTGGGCAGGCCCTCTGGTAAAGGTTGAATAGAATCATGAATTCATAATGACAATGCATAAATACAGATTTTCAATACAGCTTGACAACAGATTTTCCATGGAGAGTGACAATTAAACAACTTTCAAAATCTAGATAGATTTGAATGATTCTAATAAAAACTTGGTTGGTATATGTAAGAAATGACTTTTAATTCAACTAATGTAGCTTAGATAATCATGAGTGTCATAAACTTTGATTAAAACTTTTGGTGAAGGATACCGGTATATGGTAGGAATGGTATGACACAAATAAACATTGTTTTGGAAGTGTTCAGAGTGGCACTCTCAGGGTGAATTCTACCACACATATTACATTTGTCTTAGAAAAGAATTCTCATGAATAATGAATAATAAATTGTATAAAAGAATATGAAAATATGCTAAGAATGATGTTGACTCAATTTCAGGTTTGAACTGTTGCTACACCTAAAGACACTTACCAAACATATTAAAGTCAAACTCTGTGACTTCTCTGCCTTCGTCTGCCCATACAGTGACGGGCAACTCCATGGCTTCAACAGTATCTGCAAGATACACAAGTTGTGAGGATCATAAAACATATGAAATTTTGATGAATAATTTTCAATAATACTCAACAAGCCACAAATTAAAGTTGAGAGGCCATAATTACATTCCTCAAATCAACAATGCACCCTGGTTTAGTGTTAAAACTTTAAACATTCTAGATAAACTGAAATATCACATTCTATCAACTTTACATATTCTAGATAAACTGAAATATCACATTCTATCTACAACTTCAAAAGGGAAGAGTAATGATAAGCATTGAGAAAAGGATGAAAATATCCATATGTTTTCACTTGCTCACACATTAGTTAGGTTAGATATTAGGCTCTCACCTTCTTCATTTTCAGGGCCAGTTTCTTTCAGAGGATACATTAGCTTCTGGGCTGAAGAGTCAGATGGATGGCCATGCTTCAAGATGCTGAATACCACCCTCCCATCCTTCTGGACACTCAGACGCCCTTCTCCTGCACCACCTGGACATGCAGAGGGGTACATGACACTCCCCAGTGAAGAGTCAGTGGCATGTCCATGGGCATGAGATCGATGTGGGATATCTGCAAAAGCTCCTGCTGTTTGATCAGTCTCAGGTTCTGTTCTCTGAGGGGCCAGGGGACGTCTGTGAGGTACCCCTGGAAGTCCAGTGCTGGCTGAGGAAGAGGACGAGGATGGCATTCCGTGGGCTTGCTGGATGTCGTACCCTGAATCAGATGTACGCTCACCCTCAATAGCTGCTCGACTACTTCTAGCAGATAGTACAGTTTCAGATTCTGTGCCTGATATTACACCCTGCATGGCTGAATCTGAAGCATGACCATGGACATGTGGCCTTTGAGGAAGGCCTACAATATTGTTGTCATCTACACCAAGCTGTCCAACAGTACTGTTGTGTTGTCCTAGAGCAGAGTCTGAGGCATGTCCATGAACACTCCTGGCATGACCACTTTCTGGTGGATGCTGAGAGGGCTCCCCTTCTGCGCATCCTACACCTTGTATGGAAGACTGTGATGGATGACCATGTATGTGTGACCTCTGTGGAAGCTTTTCAGTTGTACCATACGTCAGATCGGATTCACCTTCCTGATCTTTCGCTGATGCAGACACCTGCCCATGCACATGGGACCTATGTGGTACCCCAACTAATCTACCAGACTCTTCTGTTGGGCTCTCCTGAATTTCCCCTAGATTTTGGATTGAAGAGTCTGTAGCATGACCATGCTGATGTGACCTCTGAGGGAGACCAGGCACAGACGCATCTTCATCAGCAGCACCACCCACACTATCCTGTCCAACTTTAAGATTAGAGTCCGAGGCATGCCCGTGGTCATGTCTTCGTTGCAGTCCCAGATTAGAACTATCCTCGTCTAATGATGATGCAGAAGGATGACCCTGCGTGTGTGCTCTATGTGCTAATCCTACAATTCTTCCATCAGCATCATCACCACCACTTTGCCTCTTGTCCTCACCAATGATATCATCTAGAATACTACTAGCTCCTACCGTAGCTCTTTCTACCTGTTTAGCAGCATCTTGACTTGGTAGTGAAGAACCAATCTCCAATAGAACATCATCCATTGTGGTATCTTTGGCTTGTTCTTCATCTGAATCCTGTAGGGTATCATCTCCATCAATCTGGTCTTTGGGTAAAAATTCGCTGATGGAGATTCCTTTTTTGGCCTTTTTCAATCTGGTCTCCTTAGATGCCACCTTAGCAGATCCTCTATTCTGATCTCCTCTTATCAGAGCAAGAACTGGTTCAATCTCCTCATTCCCTTCTCCCCCCACATCCAATTCATCACCACGATCTTCGCCAATGTCAGCATCTTTTTGCTCTAACTCGTCCACAAAGTCAATTGAAACTTCTTGCACTTCAGTTTCTCCTTTAGCTGCATCCTCAGTTACTACACCAGGAGCATTTACCTCATTTGCACTCTTCGTCTTAGTGTCATCTCCTGCGACAGGAACAGTTTCCTATTCATCCGCAATTCCTGTTTCACCAGAGGATATTGCTGTTGACTTGATCTCACTTTCACCTGCTGTTGCTGCTGTTGTCTTCGCATTGTCTGTAAGGTCTGAAAATCTCACAAAAGACTCTCCAGCCTCCTTGGTTTCACCAACATCCTTCCTAACCAATACCACTGATGATAGAGCTAGTGGAGCCTGGAGTTCCTGTTTTAGAGCCTCTTTGTCTTTCTGTAAGAACTCAATTCTTTCCTGATCCAGTTGTCTCCTTCGTATTCTCCAGAGAGCCCTCTGCTCCCTCATTGTGGCGTCTTTGGCCAGTTCGGAATAGAATTGGATCACCTCCTCCCTGCAAGAGATAAGACATGAAAACATGAAACAAATCAAGTTCAAACCATAACTTAGATGTTATTTTGATGATCACATCCGGCA
This sequence comes from Hemicentrotus pulcherrimus, assembly GCA_003118195.1. Classification (NCBI taxonomy): domain Eukaryota; kingdom Metazoa; phylum Echinodermata; class Echinoidea; order Camarodonta; family Strongylocentrotidae; genus Hemicentrotus; species Hemicentrotus pulcherrimus. The sequence goes on from BEXV01001261.1 coordinate 111,046, forward strand.
TCTCGTTTGTCCACAAAAGAAAGAAGGCAGAAACAAAGAAAGAACAAAAAAACAAACACACAAAGAGAGAAGGAAAGAAAGAAAGAAAAAGAAAGAAAGAAAGAAAGAAAGGAAGAATTGAGGAAAGAAAGAGAGAAAGTAAACTTTAAGGCAAGTATAACAAAATACAACTTGTCTTGTCACTGCACATTTCATAGAACTACTAACACATCAAAAGACGCACTTCAATCGTAGAACCTAAATGTGTTATCTAACAATACATGTAAGAGTCTAATATGTTTTGACAAGCTTAAAATTCTAGGATTGTGCATTTGATGTGGATTACAATACAGCTCTGAAGAAGCAGATGTGTATCCCTACCTTGCTTGTTTTTCTAGTTCACTTTCAGCTTCTTCTACAGCTAGCTGTCTTCTTGCCACCTCTTCCATCCTTTCTCTATCTTCTTCTCTTTCGTCTTCAAGCTCCTGACCACGCCTCTGCAAAGCAAAAAATCAAAAATCAAAAAAAATTAAAATCAAATCAAAAATCACAAAAAAATCACACACACACAAAAAAAAAATCAAATTTATTGGAAGAGACCAATCTCATTATTTCATCAAATTATTTTTCTGTGGGAAATCGTTCTAAAGTACATATTTTCAGAGGATGATTACTGGTACAAGATAAACTTGCAAGTCACATTTATTACAAAATCATACCAACAAAATGAGATACCATACTAATTCTACTGCACATAATAAGTTTTCATCTTTCAATAAATTTGCTTCCATTTTAGTTAAATATATAACAGGGTTCATACAACACACAACAGAAAAAAATATGCTTGGTGATTTCCTGGAATGTCATGTATCACTTACCAACAAATCTTTCTGCATTTGTTCTTTCAGCTCATTCAGTTCTTTTTTCTTCTTAGCACCAATAGCCTTACGCCTGTCCTCCATTTTTTCTGATATGATAACAATGCATACAAAAGGCATCTTGCGTTAACTGATGGATTATGGAGGGTATTTCATTCTATGATTATTTACACAACAATCACTTTAATGCAGTAATGAACTGGCCGACATCATTTTATTTATTTGAATGGTGTTGATGTGAGGAAAAGTTACTTACCAAGTCTTTTGCAGCTGTTGCTTTTCAAATATTAAATATTATTAGACGGTATAATGAAACCTTAGATGAACCTGTCAAAACACCTGGTTTGGAGACTCCTGCCTTTTGATTACACACACCAAAAAAGTGGTTTTAAAATACTATAAAACGATCAATTATAATGATTTCCTCACACACTCAAAATATGATTGCGTAAATCTTCTACTAACCATTATGTTTCTGTTGTTCTTCAGCTGCAGTACGTCTGGCTACTGCCAGCAGCTCAATCCTGGCTTCTTCTTCTTTTGTCTCCTATTCATGGAGAAAATAATAGCAATTCCAATAAAACCTGCCCATATTTCAAACTAATTTGTATTATAAGTGAGAACTCAGAAGCAATCTTCAAAGTAAGATTTTACACTCCGATTTGAATTTGCATAAAAGAGCCCAAAATTTATATTTCTGACACAAAAATGACATTTTATTACCAATTATCAAATTAAATTAAAGTTTTTTTTATAAAAACTAGAAAATTGCCTCATTCCTATGTGAATATATCACAAGAAATTCATACTTTTCATGAATTTCACTTGTACGCACCTTGCATCTTTCCCCTTTTAGACATTATGGTATTGGAACACGATCACCCTTCCATATATTGAAAACCTTTTCAAATTTACAGTCAACCAAATCTTGTTGGGCTGTATATTGTTCAACATTGTCTCCAAATAATGACTGCAGATCCATCACACGACCAGCACGCCATCCACATCCTCACCTTTTCTCTCCTGGATACAGTAAGCTGACCAGCTAAGACCTCCATGTACCTGACATAGGTCTTGGTCCTACTTGTCACCTGGTCCAGTTCCTCTGTAGAGAAGGTTAGGCCTACACAGGGTGGGTCCACTGTTGGGTTGCAGATGAAGTGCTGGGGATTATCAAGAGCAGATAATGTATACTATTCTACATTGTATACAGGTGTTGGAGGTCCACTAGTATGCACATTGTACAATAGTACAATACTGTCCTGGGAGTTACTCTAAACTTTTATGTTTTGTCCTCCGACTCTTACCTTATGATCTTCAGCAATATTAAGAGAAGAGGGTAAATGGAAATATGAGAGGAGATTTGTGGGAATAAACTTAAGTAGGGAGAGATAAAAGAGAGATATGAAAGAAGAAGGAGAAGAAGAAAAGGAGAGCAAGAGGGAGAGAAAGAGCAAGATATAATTGCTCACCTCTGGTGCACATTGCTTGAGAAGGTTGATGGTTTTCCCACAGACATACATGTCACTAGATAGCTCCTGAAGGAACAATGGTACAGCACTCTTATTCTCTCCAGTCAATAAGGCATATCCGTGGGTCCAGTAGTGCTTGTCTGTAATCACACAATTGTGCAGAAATGTCATTGTAATGCTGCTACTACTGAAGTGGAGGATGATGACAACATTTCTGCAAGGGATAATCTGTAGCAGAACTCTACGATCCAAATCCCAACTGTTATCAAAACCACTTCTACTCCAATTACTAAAAAGACTGAATGCTATTTCATTTTTATAACTGATACTCGTTAAGTCCGGGATGACCAAAACTCACACTTACCAAAATATCAATGTGTCATGCTCATTGCTATTATGTCTGCTGCATGTACATGTATAAAACTATACTCCAATGCTAATTTCTCTTTTTCTTACATAATGCATATGCAATCTGCATACATACATACCTCTGTAGAAGAGGTACGTGTGGTTTGCTTGGATCATAAATTCTCCATAGGCATCACGGCATATTCCATGAAATACCCAGTCTTGGATAAACCTACAATACACAATAAAAATAAATAAAAATCAAGAAACAAAGAAAGGTTAGCTTTAAAGCAGAGAAAAGTCAACCAATAATGCAACTTTACATTTAATATTACTAAGAGATAGGAAACTGTATTTATCTAATTTCTTTAGAATATCAATTATTTTACTAAGCTCAACAATCCAGATTTGAAAAACTGTTTTCAAAGGACCTCTGGTCAGGTACAAAAGGATATCATTATAAGATTAATCGCATTAAATTGTTGTGCAAGTATTACATTTCAGCGAAATAAGTTACTTTTTTTTTCGTAAATGGAAGCTCTTTTAAGAATACCTATGATATATGTAAGATTTTCACTGAGGTTATTTTACTTTATGCCTTTTTCAGCAAAGCTCTTTAGACATTTCCAAACAGTTTCAATAGCTTTGCATAGCTAAATTGCTCACCACTGAACATAAAGACTAACTCACATGAGATAAGGAGCACATGCACTCCTGAGGAGAGACAGCATGAGGCGATAGTTCTCTGTGCCTGTACAGTCTAGAGCCTCTTGGTAGAGCATGGATAAGAGCTGGATACCGATAGGTAGGGGGTCACCGAGCCCCCCTGGTTGGGTACCCTTCCTCCCATCACAACCACATAACCTGGCAAGATATCTGTCAAGCAAAGGACAATGGTCAATGAACAAGAAAGAAACCGAGGGAAATATGAGGAAACATGATAAGGCTATGTAACATTCTGCTTGCAAAGATAGTAATACAAAAAAATGTAATATTGGCATAAAATCATTGTTTTTTTACATCAAACTTTTTAATACACCAAATTTTAAACTAAAAACCTTTCTCTCATTATCAAAACTTCAATATCTCATAATAAAAATCATACAAATTGCATAGATCAACATACACTAAATCTTTTATTTTCAGATCACCTTAAGAGGACAACATGCTACAGTATCCATGTATATCTGAACTTTTATAGAAACGTTTCTCACCTCAACTGTGCCAACAGTCCACTAAACTTGGCCTTGATAACAAGAACCGTCACTTTCCTCATCACCATCTCGTCCGTAGCATCCCCCTCCAATCGAGACTGGGCAAGCAGCACCTGAGCATTGTAGTACTGAAGGAACCTTCTGACTGCCCCTAGGAAGGCCTGAAGTACCAGACCACCGGTATAGGTGGAGTTGGTGATGGGTTGTTGAGAGGTGTGCCAAAGACGGGTGTAGTCGGTGCCTGCCTGGGCCAGCTCTGAGAGGAGCTGCTGGAGGCTCTCGGTTGTGGTCCCTGTCAGGCAGATCCGGGAGTTGACACTGAAGGACATTGTCTCCTTTTTTCAAGGAAAGAGGAGACATGCAAAGTAAAGTGTATATTAGGTTTCTAGAACCTTTTCATGTAACAACTACTAAGATACCTACTCTGTTAGATATAAGGGACTTTTAGATTTACACAATGAGAGCATAGACTGCCGCGTATGACATTGTCTTAAGGCACTGGACTGTGGCCGGCAATGCCTTAAAAGGATGTCACAATACCTTAAAAGGATGTCACACGTGGCAGTCCACGTTATCGTCGTGTAAATCTATAAGTCCCCAATACTGCCTAGGACATCTAGTGGTGGCTGTTAAGTGTTTAATATAAAAACCTGATTATACATTTGACACTTAAAAATTGATGGACCTACAAAAGAGGAAAACAATTGGGACTTATTTATCAAAGACAAAAGAGTTATTGATGTAACTTGAAACTTACATCCATACCATATGAATGGACTAGAATGTCTATGGGGTCTTTTATAAACTAGCACACTAAAGAAATCTTCAAAATACATGAAAGTTACAAATACAAAGGGGGAGATAGCTACTGCAGGGTGGCCCAGGCCTTTCAGTAGACATCAAGTATGTCTAAATGTGTCAACCTCAAATTTATTCACCCCGTCATAATTATGGGCCAATTAATGAGCAGAAACCTTAAAAAGATGTGCAATACAAAAAATCCCAGAGCATTGGATGGGCTAGTCAAAGTAGGATCTCCACTTACTTTGGTATACAGGAACACATCTGAAGGCAATCCTATCAAAACACTCCAGGTATGTTGGACCAAACGCTGTTGGTCTTTCAAGATGATCGGTGCGGGTTCAGTGGTAGGCTGGATAATGGCTGCCTCTTTGCATCTCAATTGAAAGACCAGATCCAGAGCTCCAGGGCCTGCTTCAGTTAGGTAGGGTCTTTCTGTTGGTCTTGGAAGACTGGTGGACCAGTGGGAATACAAGGATACTATGTTAACATGATTAATGCCATGCTCCTTAGTTTTGGATTTGGACAATGTCAATTGATTAAAAGGTGATAAAGTCTAATTAGCATCAAGACAACAATTTAGGAACAGATCAAAGAAAATATATAGCCAATCAAACAGCATTCATACAAACCCCAAAATAGACCAGTACTCACTTTAGCCAATTGAATATGCAGCCTATGATATGTAGACATTAAATCCTATAGAAAACCATGTTTGGTGAATATAAAAATATTCCCCATCTGGTAAGAACCATTAGATAAATGTACTGGTAGTTATTACAATTATTTACCAAATGCTAGACCATTATTTTGACTGGCGTTTCTGGTAGAAAAATTGACCTCATCATGCTTTTCCACTCTTTTAAACCTACAATCTGGAGCAACAACGATAAAGATTTCCATCACTGGCTACTCACTTGCCAATATTGTCCCATGTTCTATGTCTGCTAGGCTTGTAGTGGAGTGCTGCATCCCAGATATTCTCTTTCTCTGGTGTTGACAAGGCAGAAGTTATTGAACCTGACATGGATTCATGGTATCCCTCATCATCTGAAAAGGCAGACTGAGAAAAAGAACAACAGAATGATTACAAAATGTTACATTCTAAAGCTTTGCCATTCTTCATTTCGGTCCTGGCTCTACTTGAGCACACTTATCTGTAATGAAATACACACACCAGTAAATCACAAAGCTTTTTGAACTGTTTTTTTTTTACACAAGGAAACCTTCCTCTAATAAATGTCTCTGCATCATAACACTTTGTACTTTGATGTACACAGAGCCAACATATCTTATATCAATATGATGTCAAATGAGTTAGTTTTTTTCGGGGTAATTGTTATAGTGATTCGTATTTGATTATTGTTCTTTTAATGTTATACAATTATTTAATTCTTGTATGATTGTTGTTTTTGTAATGTTACAAAAAATTTCAAAAATCAATAAAAATTTAAAGAAAAAAAAAAATTGAAAAAAAATAAAAAAATATGATGTCAAATGCATGTATGTCGAACAAACATCTTCAAATTCAAGAACACTTAGATCCACACTGGCCCTTGACCCATAAAAAATGATTATTCACAAACTGCTGAAACTGGACTGTTAAATTCAACAAAACATGGGCATATTCCACATGTTGAGGCTCTGTTGCTCCTTCTATCCTTCTTTTTTTTAAATTGTTGTTTAGTAACTGAAAGTATTCCAACACAATTCATTTTTGACTTTTTTTTTGTTGACATTTTTTAATAGTTTATTACTCAGGAATTAGGAAACAAAGTTCATACACTGCAACACCGGCAGAAAAACAAATTTGTAAGAACATATGTATACCTCTGAGAAGGCAGGAATTTTGATTCCTAGGAAGGCTGGGTTGGTTGTGTCTGGTAGCTCTGGTAGAGATAGCTTAGCATCAATGTGTTTTACATGACTATGAACAAGGCCACCAAATAGGCTTTCTCTCAATCTCCTTTCATATGCATTACCCATGAGGCTCTGAAAAAATAATGAGAGTATTATTGTAAATATTGCAATGTTGCTAGTCCTTAATATTTTACTTATTTTACATAACATTTCATGAATTTATTCACTAACTTAACAGAAAATTAGGTATCAACATGAGGCCTGTTCTTCTGCAAGTACACACACCAGTAAAACACACATTTATATAATATATCATTGTTCATATGGTCCCAATCTAAGATAATGAGAATTGGATTACAAGTAAAATAAACATTAAATCTCACAATACATGTATACATAAAGACCCCCCAGAAAATAGATTTATAACCAGAATGCTTGTATTCAGATTGTTAACAAAATTTAGCTTTTTCATAAACATTGAAATCATTACAAACTCTCTTTACTATAAAGTACCGAAGCTGTAATAAATAGATTTCAATACAAAATCACTGTTATTTTGCTCTGGTTCGCAATGTTATGAACCAGAGCAAAATAACAGTGATTTCCTATTACAATAAATTAATTCGGTTGGGCATACCACAGCCAATATTCAACATATTCAATTGGTTTTCAACAATTGGACATTATTTTTTATGCTCTTCCGAAAAATAGAGTTCAAATTTGAAAACTCTAATAGTTTCTTGATGACGTAACACTTGACCACTCTATACTCATCATAAAATGTTATTAACTGACATCTGTTATGAATTTTCCAACTAATAGCCTCTGAAACACTGACCTTGACTGCAAACAGTCTATTACCACGCAGGTCTTGGCCTGGCTCTGCTTCAAATATCTGATGAAAAATAACAATATCATTGATTTATCTTGAAGAAGAAAAAATATACCGGTACAAAGAATAGCATAAAAACTGGCAACTTGCAAAACTAAAGAAAGAAACCTAAGATTTGCTCTAATTTTCTGTTTATTTTCTTGTTGAATACACTTTTTTGTGTTATCATATGGTTCATAATTGCAAGTTCACATCACTTGAATTATGATACTACTGACTGACCAGACATAGGGCTAATATATAAATTCTTCAAAGTTTTTGATGATCAAATATGTGAAAATAATGGAAATGAGCCTACATCAGAGATTTTGTTGGCATTAAACTATTCTTCATGTGGTCATACCCATTAAACCTCCTTGACTAAGCCCTTGACCATAAACTCACCATTGCCAGTACTTGCATTTATGTAAATGACAATAATACAATAGATCATAACGTTTAAAGGTCCTATAGAAAAAACAAGTTACCTTGTTATCTAAGAGACTATCATGACTGGACATCTCTGATATTCCACTGTCATTACCAAACTGACCAATGCTTGGACCTTCAAAAAGTTCCCTATAAAAAAGAGCACAAAAATGAAGATACAAATACAATCCTTGTTTGGTGAAATCAACTTTTGCGAGAGATGAATTTTCAAACAATAACAAAACTGACTGTTCAATGAATAAATACAAATATACATGAATTAACTAGCTTATAATGAAGATACAAATACAATCCTTGTAGAAATGTTTGGTGAAATCAACTTTTGCAAGAGACAAATTTTTAAACAATAACAAAACCGACTGTTCAATGAATAAATACAAATATACATAAATTAACTAGCTTAGGTCTAAACTTGAAAAAAAAAAATGAGAATTTGTATGAATTATATCAATGAAACAAAATTTTAGGTACAGTACAATATAAGGAAATTAAAAATTGACATTCAACTTAATTGTTAATAAAGATATACATGGTAACAAAACACACAGTTGCATAGATTTAAAGCTATTTTGGAACATTTAATCTATTAGGTAATTGCGGGCTAATTTATACAATCTATATTGTTTATGATTATAAATACTACTCAGCACCTTGAATAGTGGATGAATGGCCGATGTTCATCACATCTTAGAACATGTTTGCCATCACCATGAAACCAGTCTCCTCCAGGTAAAGCAGCCATATCCTACAAACAAATGATCAAAACAATAGCAAAATCCTTTGGACAAACTTTCATTGGTTAAAAAGAAGGGGGAAAATGAACTAAAGGACACCTGCATGTGTCATAAAGGAAAAAACATTACCGTAGCATATCCATGTCAATAGAATGGTTGATCAGCTTTTGGCAAGGAAAGAGCATATAAATAAGATAAGATTTACTCCAAATTTTTCTTAAATATTGCATAACAGGCATCTTAACCTGGCTATTTTTAGTTGATAACATACATGTGAAAGATTTGTACTTGTATGTAATGTAAAAAGCTGACTTGAGCTGTGATACATACTTATATTTTCCAATAAACATACCTTTATAAAATGTCTTATTACTACAAAACACTGATCTCCACATACCTCTTGGGATGTCAAACCAACTGTAGGTAGATTGTGTTTCTGGTGACCAACTGCAGACTTGTAAGAAGACTGCTTGGTTCCCGCTAGGGCCAGAAGAAACTGTATTACTCTCTCCAGGAATTCCATCTGGTCATTGTCTTCCTCTGTTCATGAAACAAAAACGCAGCAACATTATTGAAGCAAACTACTTCCTTCATAAGAACAGAAACATGGAAGTATGATAAGATTCCACCTTGCATATCATGGGTGTCGCACGGATCATATAATATGACCTTGAAATTATATATCGAATCTCACCCCTTTCATCACTGTCAGTGGCTCATACCATCCAAATCCTTATGTTGTATATCTTAGGAGCAGAATAGCTCATCTTTCTATGTGAAATATAAAACATGCTCATGAATTGTGAGGGGGTGATTTTATGGTAATCTCTTTGTATTAGAAAAATGACTAATACACGGTTTAAAAACCTTATGAAATCTTCCTTATACTACATGTTATTAATATTTGCCTTGTGTAAGGAGGACCTTTGAAAAGATCCAAACTCAAACTCTATGTTAAGTTTATAAATATTGTGATGTACATTATACTGTCCATTATATTTTTTACCCTAATACTGGTTGTAATTTGCTAGTTTCCTGAAAACTAAAGTGGTGTAAGTGTAGGCTACTTACCACTCAACTTTGAGAGACGATCTAGGATCAGCTCCATTTGCCGTGCTTCATCAAACCTCCTTTGCGCTCTCAGCTTGAAAACGATGACAATGAGTTGTTCCCAGGGACAGCATCTCCTGGCCTTGTGTGTGGTTGAACAGCTGTGCTGCAGCGGTCCAGGGAGATTTCCCAAGAGTGCATTGAATAGCCTGGTCTGGAGCCTTTGACGAAACCTGGCTATATCCTCAGCATCTTCTCCCAGACGGACGGAATGGGAGGATCCCAACGCCTTGCTAAGAGCTGTCTGAACCAGCTTCTGGAGTAGTTGCTGGGGGGACGTGGAGTCACATGCAGCCATTTTGCAGGGTGTTAAACAGAGCAAGATGATCTGTGTACGGACAGTAACAAAAATCAAATAATATGATAGCTTAATTGTCAGACAGTCTTTGCTAACAATCCTAAATAATTTCAACAGGAACGCAACAACATGAAATAAGTTAAGATTTTTTTGTTTTGTTCTACTTATCAGCTTTTGGTGTAAACTAAATCTCCTGCCATGCAGTAACAAAGATTCTTAAACACATTTTCCATCACTGATTTCTCCACTTCAACCCCTCTTTTAACACACAGACACCCTGGAAATGTACTTCTTTAGAGCCATACATGAATTTTAAGGAAAAGAATTTTTGAGTGCTTAATTTAATCAGGTGTGGGAATTTGGTCTGAAACCAAGGGAAAGTCAATCAGCCACCAAATTAAGACTTGCGTTCAAATGTTACATGCACATAACTTTAGGACCTGTTGATAGATAAGCTCTTCACCCCTAGATGGCGCTACAGCACAATGATGTCATTAGACACCCTACTGCTTTGCTGGAGTGCCACTGTACATGACACGAGTAGTGTTGCCAATCAGTACACAGCCAGGATAGTAATGCTGCTTTGTGTGGTCCATCCCGTTTACACTTTTTACAGTTAAAATTTATGCATCGTAGGCCTAGAAGTACGTAGGAGCACTCCAGCAAAGCATGGAGAGTCAATGCTAATAATGCGTATCGACCTCTAGCGCTGCACTAATAGGCAGCAATTGCACACATGAATAGTCAATACACAAATCACACACAAATACACAAAATGATGCCAATGTGGCTGTTAGTAAGTTTGACAGTAGACTCACAATTTCAATTATTAACTTATTCTTTATAACATCGGTGAGTTGAAAAAATAGTGTTTTACTGCTATTTAGGTGTCATCAATTGTCACTAGACCTAGACAAGGGTCAAGGTCAACATGTAAACGACTGAACTAGCGAAATGGGAATTGTTTAATGTTTTAAAAAACACATTTTTACAATTTTGGTGCCCTCCCCCCCTTTAAAGGTATTACAAAGTTTTGGAAAATTTTGAAAAATCGGTGGATAGTGATTCTTTACAATTTTGATATATTTGGATGCCCCTGTGGATGTATCAGAAGCACTAGAAATTTTAGACCCTAAAACACTTTCGAGAAAAATTGAATATAAAGATTTATCGGTGCTCCCAATAAATGTTGATGAATTTCAAAAAGCTCCTACGGCCTTACAGTGGTAGCTGCGACCATGAAAATCTTGGAATATGTAGTTGTCGTATATAATTTCTGAACGGGAATAGCTGATCGGTCGATTTTAGTCAATAAACATTGTTTTGTAGCTTAATTAATATCTTCAGCTTGAGAGGGAGCTATTCAACATAAAGTGTTTATCATTTACAATTTCATAACTTTAGAGTCAATTTCGACCGCGACAACGATCACTGAAAAATAAAGGATCGCATATGCTTCGAATACGTGCATTTGAACCAAATTCATGATCCCATACCTAAACTTTGTATTACCTTTAACCACAAAAGTCAATGGAGGGTTGTGTGAACATATGTGTGACCATTTGTGACCTGCATTGGCAAGCAGCGAAATGCGCAGCCCCTTGAAAAATCTGCAAGATCGTCAACAAATGGTGAAAGACCATTACAGATCCGTGATTATACTATAGGTAGACCTCTAGATCTATGAGTATGGTGTGGAGTGTACAATTGTATTTTTGTTTTTTAATTTATTCAATACTCTAGACCTAGACTATATTTTTATTTTGTTTTTTTCTTTCTGCCAATTTTCTGAATTGGACAACGAGCCCACAAATAGTCGGNATTTTGTTTTTTTCTTTCTGCCAATTTTCTGAATTGGACAACGAGCCCACAAATAGTCGGCATTGAAGCCTCACATCCGGGCGCGAATATTTTTTTTACACGCTAGCCTGGCCAGTTTTGCTGTAATACTCGTAAAAGGGCGCTGGTTGGAAAGCCTACATAATACGCATCCACACAGGCAGTGTGTGGACTTGGTTGTTCACTAGCTGATCGTTTGTTTGTAATTCGTGTCTCCTTAGATGAAGATTAAAGTAAAGTTCTGAAATTAAATTGAATTAAATAAAGCTTTTGAATACCATCACCCGATGGCTGTGATGGCCGTCTCATTTACAAGGGCCAGCTACGTGTAGATCTCAATCTGATGATTGTCATATGCATGATGTACATGAGAGTATATGTGTATAATCGATGCACCTCGCATGTAGGCTGCTAGGCTTTAATATTAGTCGCTTCCATGGTATTAATCATACAAATGGCCAGGGCCTGCTCCTAGAAACCGTCATAAGTCTAACTTCTTGACTGAATCAGGGTTAGTGAACTACTTGTCCGGTACATGTTTCACGAAGCCCTCTTTCCTAACATCAAAGACAACTTCCTGACTAAGGAGTTATGAAGCCTTCAAGTCGGTCATATCTCTGTCATAACTGTTTAGTCGATGGGCAGCGCCATCACATGTCATTTATTGGCTGGCAAAAAGGAAAATAAATCCTCCAGCTATGATCTTACTACACATTCACTAAAAAAAGGGAGTTATAGTTTTTCATATTTGAAAATCTTTTGAAAATATGACATGTTTATACTTTCCCACTTAACTTAACAGATAATAAGTGTTTATTTCCACATTGTAAAGTCCTCAAAGGGATGGGTAATCTGCCAAGACAGGCAAGCCATAGTTAGAAGTGTATTCTCTAGTTTTCAGACCTATATTAATTTCGAGATAACTTCTACCTTCAAATGTGTAAACTGAATGGTTTAAACATATGTTTTAACGTTTGGAATGCTGAAGTTTTGTAATTCTATATAGTGCCGGCACCTAAATCATTGCACACAAATTTCATTACATCATATTATTTTAAAGAATAATATATTGGT